>CAJQZM010010980.1:0-15564 GCA_907164665.1 Colias nastes | reverse complement strand
GTTTTGTTTTGAGAAATACGTAAGTGTTGAAATCAATTACCTACTGCTTATCTATTATGCGCGAAACCGCAAATGAAAATAAAATAAATTTACGTCGTTTATATAGCATAAGCATAAGCAGCAGGAATAAGACAGGAATAAGACAAACGTGCATAAACTCGTTTATCTCATTCGACGCCCAATCGTACTCGACAAGCAAGAACAAGTATTATAGAACCAGCCGATTGATACAGGAATGTACAAATCGGATTATTTAACAAAAACTTGTTAAAACATGATTGCCCGCGGTCTATTATATCGAACCGAGTTTGAGCTATATCTTAATAATTAATATTAGTTGATGTTCACAAGATGTCGACTCTCGAAGTCGAGAGCTCAGTCGGTGTCTAAGAGTCTTCCTAGCTAGGTAGATGAAATTATAAATCGACCCCAAAGCCCTACACAACGCCCCCTTTTTTTTCTGGGTCTCTTACCGCCCCCCTTTAGGCCTGCAGCGCCCACAAGGGGGCGTTATCGCCCACGTTGGGAAAGACTGATCTACACTATAATATTATAAAGAGGAAAACTTTGTTTGTTTGTTTGTTTGATTGTAATGAATAGGCTCATAAACTACTGGACCGATTTTAAAAATTCTTTCACCATTCGAAAGCTACATTATCCACGAGTAATATAGGATAGGTTTTATCTCGGAAATTCCACGGGAACGGGAACTATGCGAGTTTTTTTTTTGAAACCGCGGGCGGAGCCGCCGGCGGAAAGCTAGTATTATATTATAAGTTCGTAAAATATCATAAATGTTTTATATTTTACTTATTCCATTTTGTTTATTTCATTACTAAGTTAATAAATGATTATGAATTCAAGTACCTTTGTACTCCAACTATGATTGTGTCTCTGGTAGGCAGGTAGGAGGCAAGAAGCTTATATTATCTAATGTAGGAGGTTACGGCGTTTGACGTAAATGCCTTTACACGAGAAATTTTTGTGTATGTTGCAGGGAAATGGGTATGTACATATAGCCATATAGGGAATGTTTAGTGATACGACAAAATGCTAATTTTTCCTGAACAAACCTTGTGAAATAAAGCACATAATTCTTCTATATCGAATTACGGGGTCTTTACGCTTGTCCTAGTAAAATATAAACATCTTCAAGACGATTGCTGGTGTCTGACAAATGAATTAAACTAATTTCAACAGACTTATCTTTATGAGTGATATCAGTCCATTCGTAAATGCTTCATAAACACGTTGAATCACTCTTTCGTCGCATTCTTTCAATAACTTAAGCCTATAAATTTGCTCATACTATTTACGTTACATTTATTTTCAGCCTTCAACCCAGGTACTATACTTCTACGCTGGTTATTCTCTTCATAACATGTCAGAACGCATTAGTTTCAGGAACCCAAAAGAACCAACCCTTCTCCCTAAGGGCCAGGCATCATATGCAAGGATCCCTACACTTAAATAAAGTAGCGTACTCGTAAAGCGAATGATAGATGATACTAAACATTTATAACTGTTGTTGTTTCTAAGCTTTGTTCAGGAAATTGTATATTTGGATGAGCCGAGACTGAAGGGTTAATAAAAGGATTAGAGATCCACCCCTCTTCCGCCCACTGTGACAGTACATTGCTTTCTACTACTTAATTTCGATTTTCGTTGTAGTAATGTTTAATTGTTTAATTTTCTTTATACTTCTTGTAAAGTTGGCTTTAAGATGATGAATGACTCGTCTGCCAGTCTTACCTATTTAATATTAGTTATACTTTGGCAGCTTTATCTAGATTCAATTAATAAGTACTCCATAAATGAATGTAGCTTGCAAAACAATGTCCCGTCCAATTTACATCATAATTAATATTTATTATTAGTCATAATCATACAAACGTCTACCCAAAGATTGCTTACTTTTAATTCGAATTCGAAAGGTGGTATTATTTCATTTTCATTTCTATACGAATGAAATGATTTAAATAAGCAAATTATAATTGCGAAATGTGTGCAACATAAAAATGTAGCACATCGTATAGAAATGTTATGTTTTATTTGAATTATACTTATAACAAATAAGCGTAGCAAATTGGAGAGCCTGTTAGCCGGTTTCACAGCTTCTCGATATATTCTGTTTGGCTTAACTGTCAGTTAAAATGAAACCGAAATTTACGTTCAATAATTTTAAACAGGCTATCAGTGACTTTATCAGCAAGTCGTGAACCTGACCCTAAATCAATTATTAACCGTTATTACTCCGTCAGCATGACAACCCATGGTTAAGGAGAGACAATCTGTTATTAGACAGCTACTATCAAATTCCATTGAACAACCGAAGAGGTTCATAATTGAAACAAGCGTTTAAGCCATTTGATCTGTTATAGAGGAGCATCGGAAGTAATTGGCGTTATTATATACCTCTAAAAGGGCGCATGTATATTAACCTTAATGATATAAGCCTTTGTTTCTCGACCCTTTGTTTTAGAGCATTGTGGCTCATTTTTAAAAGAATTTCTTCGGATTCGTTTGGAAGCGATTCGTGATTTAAGTGACACATATATTCTATGTTTAAACTATAGTTTTTTCAAAACTGTACTACATATTTACTTTACTGTATTTCGTAGCTGAAGGGTTTCCCAGTAATGTAAATTGCCATTGAAAAGTCCTGGGTTTACATTGATGTTCCTGGGTTGACATTCAAATAGACAGAGACGATTTTTAAGCATCAGAATAGCTTGAAATTCTTGCTTGAAAAGCTCCTTGATTACCAATTCGCCGTTATTATGTTTGTAGTTTTTTTATTAGATAGATAGAGCCCGTAGAGCAATCCAGGTCAAAGTTTATTAGATAGCGCCCTAGTCTAAACCGAGCTAAGCATCCAGACTCTTATCTCGCATTAGAAGATCCGGCGCGGGCGATCTTTAAGCACACAAGCTGCATCTTACCCAGTGCGGTCCGGCAATAGCGCGCATGTGCCAAGAAATTTTATGTAACCACCGCCGTGCCGAATTGGAGTGCGTTCCATGGACGTCCGTTAGGAAACTTTACTCATTCATCTTTCCCTAAGCGGGGAGAGGGGTGCCGCTGCGCTACTCCGTGTTATGTAAGCCTGGAGGGCGCCGCTAACTCTTATCCGAGCCGCCCTGGTGAACGGACCTGTCGGTTCCGAACCCTCGCGCTCACAACCTCGAGTATTCGAAGCGTGTTTAAAATTACGCGCGGTCGTGTTGTGAACGTTTTCGCGATTTTTCCGTATTTCCCGCGAACTCTTGCACCTGCGGAAGCGGTAAGATAATTTTTTTTTATTGTTACATAATATTTTTTTTGTTAATTGCTGCTGTGCGAGGTGAATTATTTATATTTTTATATGTATTTTGTTTTAGTGTTTTAAAAATTTTCTACTGATTTTTCATGTTTTAAAATATTGTGCAATGTAAAAAAATATATGTTTAAAAATAATATTAAATATAGTATAATATTTAATAAAATACCAATTATCATAATTATTCTCCTAAAACGCGATAAATTACACAAAAGGTACTTAAAACGCAAAATAAAAATAATGTTTCTTACAAAAAAAAGGTTTTGACGCTTTGTAATTGCTAAGTATGAAAGTCGCCGCGGCCTATTACGTTATTATGTACAATTTGGGGACAATCTGAACGTAATTTCACAGATCACAGGTGCCGTAAGATGGGAAAGATTGAGAAAGCCGACGTTAAGAAGCCGGCGGTAATAGGCTTTGCTTTTAATGTTGCGCCACTTACGCATAAAGTAATGAACTGCTTAAAAACTTATATAGAGAATATTCGAGCTTCAGGAATTCGGGAAATCAAAGAAATACGTACAGTTCACGACAATTATGAAAATAAGAAATTACAATTCAATTATCTTCAGCGAAGGTGTGCACTGTTATACTTAACAATTTTAAATAATTCGGCTACAATTTATAAAAAAGAAAAACGAAACAACATAAAATCAAGCGTATATTTGTAATTTATTCCTGCGACCGGAAAACCCATCTAACGGAGTCACATTTCCTGAATTTTAGGTTAATTACGTGCGTGCGTTTCTGCTACGCGGAAAAGAAACTAGGAAAAAATATTACTTTTATGTCAAAGAAATAATTTATTGTTGAACGCTTGAAAATTTGATAATTGTCTTAATTACTGCTCATATTAAGATCTACCATCTACCTATTATTTTTTTATAAGAAATCGCACAATTTAAATAGTCAAAACTAAATAGTAGTCGTTCAATATTCTATCCTACTAATATATTATAATATTATAAATGCGAAAGTTTGTGAGGATGTGTGTGTGTTTGTTACTCTTTCACGCAAATACTACAGAATCGATTACAATGAAATTTAGCACACATATAGAAGGTAACTTGGATTAACACATAGGATAGGTTTTATCCCGGAAATCCCACGGGAACGGGAACTATGCGGGTTTTCCTTTGAAAATGCGGGCGAAGCCGCGGGAGGAAATCTAGTTCTAAATAAATACTCGGATTAACACGTCAATGTTTCAAGAAACGAGTTTCGCTTACAGAAATAGTGTTTTTGTATAACTAATGGTATAAAGGTTGAAAATACGTTCGGAAAGGTGCGTTTGACAAAAATATTTACGGAAAATGTGGCGCGGAAAAAATATTTCGTTTGGAAACGACCTGCGTTTTACTTCCATTTGTCATAATATTATTTATGAAACGGTTATTAGGAGATAATCGCTTTATTCTTTATTTTTACAATAATGTTTTCCTCTCTGAGAAATATATATTTTCCGTAGAGTCTCTGATTTTATGAGAAAAAAAAGCTTTACTTAATATAATTAAAAGTAAAAAATAGTTTTACAAATTAAAAGTATTTATTTTACTACACGTGCCATAGAAGAATGGTGACAAAAAATTGTAAAATAAACTTAAATTTTTGTTATATTATATGAAAATAATCTCAATACAAAAGAAACGATGAGAAATATATTGTTAAAACAAAATATAAGTATAATTATGGTATCAAACACGGCTTCTGTTTAAATCTTGAATGCTAATGAGATCTCGTGTAATTCAAAAAAAGGCTTTAATTAAAAAAGAAGCCAAGAAAACTTGAACAATACTTCTACATTTTATCTAAAATACATAAAGAATACTTCTTTATTCATTTTATAAAACCCGCGGCATGTTGAAAACAAGTTTAATTAAAAATTGCTCCAGGTTAAGATTGAGGATTTGTAGTTTATGGAAGAAATATAAATTATAATATGATGCTTATTTCATGTTATTAATTTATATCTATTTTATGCCTTACATTATTAAATCTTTTCTACATTTAATATACAAAAGATACCTCACCAAATTATACAAATAGTACACTCGTATATTAAAAATTTAAAATATACTGAAAATTATTTTCTATTCTATATTATAAATACTATTTCAAGTAAAAAATTATTCACTTTAATAGAGATTAGTCTGAGAATTATTGTCTGACAATTTCGTAGGCCGTAGCCCGTAGCACTTCGTAGCGCTACACCGAGAATTGGTTTCATTCTTATTCGTATTTTCCGCAAAGATTATTTGTGATTAATGTTTTGAAAGGAAATAAAGTCTATTTAGTTTGAAGAGGACAATAAATTAACAATATATCGGAAAAAAAGGAAATTTTGTTTTTTTCCTTATAATTGTGAATCGTGTAATTTATCTCATGGATTTGTTTCTTGGTGCCGAATAAAAAGAAGCTTATGAAATATTTGAGATCATAATTTATCTAGCTAAAATTTAAGCTGTTCAGTTCTGCTGTTTTTGTGTGAAAGCGCGACTAAGTACAAATATTTATCAATGATAATTTTATCATAATATGGTTCGTAATCTCGGCATTACCACTATTTGGTGCCATTTGCAGTATGTGCGATCAATCTTGTACTATTTGCAAATTGCAATTGAAACTATTATTTATTCAATAATTTAGAGGTTTAAGAGTTAAAGTTTTAAATTGAAATCAATTACTTATTTTCTAAACATATTACGGTATTATAACCAGAGTCTTATATTAAAATTTCAATAGCTACATATTTGAGTTTTGAAACAGAATTGTCAATACCTTTACGCTAATTGCACTACTTCAAAAGGTATAGATACAACTTGTATAGGTATAGGTCGTATAGGCACAACTCTCAGCTAAGTTGATTCGAGATCTTCCGCCCGTCGGGTATTCTGCACACTGCGACATTGAAACGGTTCAGTTTTCACGCTTTCACGAACATAGTATAGCTTAACCGTGCATGGATCTTAAATTGAATTGATGAATCTTGGGTCTTTATTAATGAATGAAAGCCTTTCCTTTTAATTACGGTAGTAAGCTACGTACGGTAATAAGCTTGAACAGATTTACACTTCGAAAACGAATGAATTTTAAGGTTCTATAGACCTATACTATTCTATTCTTTAATATCCATTGAATAAGATATCCCAGTAAATAAAAATTACATTTTACGGGTCCTGAAAACTTGAATATACATATTTAAAATATCTACATATTTTTTAAAACCATCGTATAGTTTTCAAGTTCACTAGATAAAGATATAATACGATTTTCCATGAAATAATAGATATGCTTTGTTATGCATAGCTATTGTGATTGCACCGTAATTATAATGAACTAGCTTTCCACCCGCGGCTTCGCCCGCGCTGTCAAAGAAAAACCCGTATAGTTCCCGTTCCCGTGGGATTTCCGGGATAAAACCTATGTCCTATGTCCCGGGGTAAAAAGTAGCCTATGTCCTTTCTCGGGCATCAAAATATCTCTATACCAAATTTCATGCAAATTGGTTCAGTAGTTAAGGCGTGATTGAGTAACAGACAGACAGACAGAGTTACTTTCGCATTTATAATATTAGTATGGATTTGATCAGAGCATATTTCAGTATTTTGTTTATTCAGACATATCGGGAATGTTGATATTGGTCAGACATATTTGTTTTACAGTCTTTTGTGTTATAACGTATAGATTTCAATGAATTATGTTCCATATTTGTTTAATTAGTGGGCTGTGTCAACCGATATTAATCTTTTTCAAATAGCATTATTAATTTTCAAGTTTTAAAATGTAATCGTGATAGAGTTTTCCTTTGTATTGTTGATGTTTATTGAAAGGTTTTATGTTTGATTTTTGTACTACAAATAAAACAAAAATGGACCAGTGAAATACATATGAAATGGATTTTATTTAAACCCAACGTGACACGGGGATTCTCAGCCTCGTATATTACTATATTATGTTAAATATCTTTTCAAATAGACAATATACGTTACTCATCGTATGTATCCCTTGGAGACAATTGCTTGTATTTTCTCTAACGTTTTACATTATATTTGTATGACACGCCCTAAAGCACACGCAGGTATTGATGTGTATATTCAATAATACGTTTATCACACGTTTATTGACACCCGGTTGTTTATTCTGTTTCCGTGAGCCCTTGGTGAGCCTCAGCACCCCAAGCTTGTCAGTGACTTGTCGGAAATTCTATTGGTTTATTTATTGTGAAAGGATACACAAATTACTATAGACACGAATAAATTTATGACATGAATATTCAAGTATGTTGTGTTAATACATTTTTAGACTGATGCTACACCATTTATTATTCATATGTATTATATAACCACGGTCACCAAGTTTGTATAACCTCTTATTACAGTTTACATTAAAAATATTCGTATAGAACTTCAAAGGTTGCATATTATGTATGAAACTTGAACAGGTACATCATAAAAAAAGAAAAACTTTTGAATACATTTTCTTTCTAATGTCTTTGAAAGGCATTAAAGTGTAGACTCTTAAAAGTGTTCTTTCAAATTGATGACGTCAAAACTTTTTCTACAATCTATAGGTATCATTACTACGTAATAATTGAGAAAGAGACTTTAAGTTACTAGAAAATTTCAGATTAATCAAGATTCCATTTTTCCCATAATACCAAATGGTCGAAAAAAGGGTCTTACGAGACATTTTTAGATTAGACATTTCTTTATAATTTTAAAGAATGATTGAAAAAAAAATTATAATATGGATTACAGCGTAGTAGCTAAACATTCAGAATTCCTTCAAATATTTTTATCAATTCCAGTAATAATTGATAATTGTAACTACATTCTAAGGCTGCTTTATCAAATTCTTTTACTACGTCGCCGTTTTACTAAGTATTTTTCTATTCCAAATCTCTCCTAAAGTATCAATTCTCACAGATGTGCGATGACTTGCAGGTCACGAAGTAAATTCAGTCCGATTGCTTGCATTTCGACCTTTCTACATTGCCCTTTTCATTATACCCGGCCCCAGTAAAACAATATCGCCTTCGCTTTTGTAATTTATTGAATTTTTTACTATTTCTCGAAAGGCAAGATTTTTATTATACCGATATCCGTTCTTTTGTTTGTGATGTGAGTTTTCTGGGTTACCTATATTTGTTTTGTTATCTTATTTTTTATGAATTTGTTTTTTTTTAATCGTGTCCTCAATTGGGTATAGTGACAAATTAAAATAAATCAGATGTTTATATTTTATATTATATTCAATAAATAAACAATTATTTAATAATGTCTTTACATATCAAATATTGTTGTATTACATTTTATTGTCTACTTTATTATTTTATGGGGATGAATATTTTACATTTCAGATTCACATTTATTACAACGATAAAGATATTGAAAGATTTAAAGATTCATTTTCCTTATTTAACTTCTAAACGCGCCCTTATCCGATCATTCCCATAAAAATATTATTTAATATTATCTGCGAAAATTACCGCCTTTTATTTGCAAGAGACAAAATGAGCAAAAAACCCTGAATTACCTTGTCAATCTATGCTAATATTATAAAGCTGAAGAGTTTGTTTGTTTGAACGCGCTAATTTCAGAAACTACTTATCCGATTTGAAAAATTCTTTCGGTGTTAGATAGCCCATTTATCGAGGAAGGCTATACTCTATATTATATCATCACGCTAAGACCAACAGGAGCACTACGGGTAAAACCGCGGGGCACAGCTTGTAAAATATAATTATAGCCACAACATAATGAGAATTGACATCTGTGATAATTTACGTCAACTGTTGGTTTACAGGAATTTATATTTTCATCGTATAACTTTAATAATACAGCAGAAGTAACATGAATAACGGCGATGTAATTACTGAGTTAACATACGATATAAGTTACATAAAGGGTGAGAAATTATTTAATTTTGGTTAAAGTTATATGGTAACTATTTAGTAGGTAATCTGTGGTATATAACGGCAAATATAATTAGTCGGTTAATAATCAGCGTGTATTTTCTTTCAATGAGTTTCAGCGTAAATTTCAATGAGTTATTATTTACTTCTTAAGCATTTTTAAAATATTGCGTTTATATTGCATAGGAGAAACTTACATAGAAATAAGTATAAATCTATGATAGTAGGATAAGTATAAATCTATCTATGATTATTTTGGCCTGTGTAATTATGTCAATAAAGAATTTTATTATTATTATCTCGGTTCCATAATACTCGGGTACCACCAGAAGGACGGTACCCGGACCTTTGGAAGGCTTACGTGGGGACACGGATCCAACACGCAGAGGCCCTTTCGAGAATTTTACTGTGTTGTGGGACACCAGCCGCAGCCTGCCCATGACTGCACTATAGAGATACAGTCCTGGGCAGTCCGCGGCCGATGTAGGACTATTGTGAGAAATGGAAGCAAAATAAACCGGGCTATGGAATGGGATGCTACATGGACTGGAATTGGGGACTATGGAAACTATGGCACCTGCCTTTCTACTTAAGGGAAGTAAAAATTTGTTGGCAGGTGGTGACTCGCCCTCTCACTGTATGGGCCCCCGAAATAAGTCGCTGCAATAGTGCGACAAGGGGGCAACATATTGCGAGCAGCTAAGGGTGGAGAGGCGTCCCTGGACTTTAAACTACGATCACGCGCTCCCTGAGGGTCCAGCATCACGTGCCCACTCGCCACTTACGATTCGCATCCACCCTTCGAGCTAAAAGCTCTCGCGACTCCACTCTGGCCGGCCGGTTAAGGCAAGCCAGAGGTGGGGGTCCTGTCCTCGTCAGGCTTCACTCCGACCGGCCGGTAAAGGCGAGCCGGAGATGAAGACAGGGGCCTCCCCCGGGAGCACTCGGTTCCCGCGGGGTCGCTACTCCCCGACACCCCGCCACAAGGTGTCCTGCGGGTTGACTGATTGCACGGGTGGAATATCTGTTGTCACGTAGACAACAGATATTCCAACCGTGGGCGATGGGGTCGTCACATCCCTACGCCCTTATTATTATTATTATTATCCTTTGAATAATGCGCTTACAGCGGGAAAAGCGCTTTTATAATTTCAAGTTCGTCTATAAATACTATTATTATGGGTGCAATATTAATAAAAAAAAATTGAAAGTCAAGCGGCCCGTCTCAAGATTTAAAGGGTCACTTGAATCTCATACACTCTTGTATGTATATTCTGTTAATAAATTTAAAATTAACACGCATTCGAAAACTCCAGACCTTCATAAAATTCGGTAGAAACTGACCTTATTATTTAGTAGGGTAGGTTTAGAATCAAAATGAATGCTAAGAATGTTATTAATACAACCAAAAGCAACACAAGTTTAGAGAAAGACTATAAATATTATAATATTGTAATACCTCAAATAAAAATTGCTTGAAATTAATAACTTCGCTTGCTACGCGGCGTAGATCTACCGTAGCAAGTCAGCCGCTGATTTTAGTACTTTAGTTTTATACTTCTGAAATACGTAGCAGTTGTATTCAAAGTAACCGATTTCTATGACTTTGAATACATTCAGCGGCTTTAGGCTATTTACCATTTTAGAATTAGAGTTTTAAAGTGTTGTAGAGATTGTTACCAGCTTGCTATTACTCGATCGATTCTCTCCTGTCGTTTTTACGGAACAGTACCTCTTAAGTTAACAGTAACAAAGATTGATCGCATCAATTTTAGCCGTTCTTTTTAGGGGTCAGCTTATATCCGCCTTGATTTAAGGTCGCCGACTTCGCGATTATTTGAGAAGGGTCTTAAAGAGTCTCTATCGATTACGTAAAGCCGTTTTCTAAGCTTATTGAGTTTTTATTCTTTTTGTACTTCGACCGGGCTGGCGGTTTAGTGTGTTTTTTGTTTAATTTTTTTTTTAATACTTAGCTGCTGGTTTTTTTTTAATCATGTTAATAAGAATCAGTGAACAATATTGTCTTGAAATCTCAGAAAGTATTTTTTTAAAATTATACGTTCATTATCTATAAAATAAAGTCTGTATCTATTTTCTTAATAAATAAGAAGATAAATAAATTATAGATACACTTAGAAATTGATAACAATCGTGAAATAAATGTCAATTGTGAAATTATCACTTCTCTCTAAAAATACGTGGTAGAAATTACGATTTAAACAATTTATCGTACTCGTTACTGTACTGTACTTAACTATACTGTATAGCTATATGTCATATACTTCTCTTTAAAAATACGTGATAGAAATTTTTATTTAAACAATTTATCGTACTCGTTATTCTACTGTAGTTAGCTATACTGTGTAGCTAATAATATAGTGAGCAAATAGCACTCATAGAGTGCTACTTTGTATTTGATCTATTCCGACGAACACGTTCGCTATTCAATAGAGATAATCATGTTAATTTCAGATATGTGAGATATTTCACGTCGATAGTTCTGTAAACGTATTAAACAATTGGTACGTAATTAATTAGAACGCTTAATACGTAATTCTATCCTACTAATATCCTACTAATATTATAAATGCGAATTTTGTGCGGATGTGTATGTGTGTGTTTGTTACTCTTTCACGCAAATACTACTGAACCGATTACAATGAAATTTAGCACACATATAGAGGGTTACTTGGATTAACACATAGAATAGGTTTTATCCCGGAAATCCCACAGGAACTATGTGGGTTTTTCTTTGAAAACACGGGCGAAGCCGCGGGCGGAAAGCTAGTTACGCAATAAAGTGCGTGGGAAGCTGTCAATTATATTTCAAGGGATTTGATACAATGATCAAATTGGGAATTGGAATTGATTTTTGGGGAAGTTAGATTGCAATTATACATACTCTATTTTCGTTATATGTATTTCAAACTTGTCCCTACTTCCTAAATTTCTCGATCGCGCTCTATCCATATACTTAGAGGAATCATTTTTTACTAAATACATATATGAAAATGTTTAATTGTTTTATAGTTGGTAATAAATCAGAACAACCTTCAAGGTAAGATAAAGAGCGATAATAAGATAATTTATTTTGTTCGTTATTTATCCCCCCTTTCAGATGCCCAATGAAAATGGTATTCTGAACAAAGAAATAAGTGGAGATTTCAAGACACAATAAATTATTATTTTCAATTTATGGACTTGAATGAACTGTTAATTATATCTTAAGAACTTTGAATGAGAATATAGAAATTCGAATAATATTGAACGAAAAACATAAACTAAGGATAAAACCAGGTTTTGTTTAAAATGTCCTGGAATTATTCATAAATGAAAAATATTTGACTAGAGAATATTATAGTGTAATTTATTTACATTTTTGTAATTTATTTATATTTCATAGTAAATATTATAGTATCATAAACCAAACGACACAATATGTTCGCTTCGCTTCGCTTCGCTTTCACCGAAAACACTCGTAAACATAATTTCAGTTTTCTATTATTTCTTATTTAAAGTTCACAAATAAACTCAATTTCATGTATTATTACAGAGCAGTATTTTACTGAAAGAATTGGCATTTAAAGTCCATAAATAAACTAAATTTTTATGCTTTATCATGAGAAAATCAGAAAATATTGTCAGTTTATATTCGAGCAATTTCTTTAAAGCGACCTTGGTATGATGTAGCTATAGGAAGCTCGCCTAACTTGATAATTTTATTTATACGTTCTTCGCAGTTCATTTACTTCAATTGTACTGTATTGAATTGGTCTTGATGGCAACGATGTACCTAATTGTAAATTTTGAGATATCTACGTAATCATGCCGCAATTCTTGAGGTTTCGCATTTAGCTGATATTTTCGTTTATTTATACTTTGTTTTATTTAACATCCGATTCGATCGATTGTTCTTATTGTAGATAATATTTATTAAAACAATCATTATTTTTTTAACAATTAACTAAAACGCTTTCAAATTTGTCATAACTATAAACTAGAGGACTTTTAAATGGGACTAACCGAAAGGCACCAGCTTTCAAATATAAAAGAACTAGCTGTGCCGCGCGGTTGCACCCGCATTGCTCCGCTCCTGTTAGTCTTAGCGTGATGATATATAGCCTATAGCCTTCCTCGATAAATGGGCTATCTAACACCGAAAGAATTTTTCAAATCGGACCAGTAGTTCCTGAGATTTAGATTAGCGCGTTCAAACAAACAAACAAACTTTTCAGCTTTATAATATTAGTATAGATTATCAAAATCGGTTCACCCAGTGGAAAGTACAGAGATCAAAAACCCAAAGAAGTACAGGCGAATTGAGAACCTCCTCTTTTTTAATGTCAGTTGGAAATACAAAAGCTTTTAACTATTTTTGTATTACTGCGAGATTAAAACAAAATTGATGAATGCTTGGCAGATGGAAGCATAATTACTCAAATGTTGTGCTCTAAACTTTTTGCCTTTGTCTATCTATATCTATACTAATATTATAAAGAGGAAAGGTTTGTAATTATGTATGTATGTATGGTTTTCACGCATAAACTACTGGACCGATTTCAAAAATTCTTTCACCATTAGAAAGCTGCATCTTCACTGAGCAACATAGGCTATATTGCATTTTCAAAAAAATTAGAGATCCTTACCAAAAATGCAATAATGTAACCCAAGGTGTAAAAAATTCCTTAATAAAAATTCTGTCATCGCGTGCGCTGCGGAATCTATTCCTTGAAGTACGAGGATGGTTCTTATGAAAAAAAAACGTAAACATGTGCGTAAAAACGTAAACCACGGGCGAAGCCGGGGCGGACCGCTAGTAGTATATGTATTTTTATTTCAGAAACAATAGAATATAGACGACTGCAATTTATAGTCTGCTCATTTAAACTGTATGCTTTATGTAATTTATTTCACTAAGCAGTTTTTTATCACTTTTTCATTATATACCTACTGACGATGCTTTTCATTCGAGTTGCTTCCTTTTTATCACGGTCAAGCAATTTTTTCTTATTAATTGGAACTGGAATTAATTTTACTAATAATTGCTTGCTAATTACTTATTAACTTGGATAAGATTGCTTTTATGAAAATATATTCTTTTAGATTTTGCTGTTTAAACTAATTTTGTAATCATGCGTTTTGCAATACATTAGACTGACTGGTGACTGTATATAATCTACTAGCTGTGCTCCGCGGTTTTACCCGCAGTGCTCCGCTCCTGTTGGTCTGAGCGAGATGATATATAGCCTAAAGCCTTCCTCGATAAATGGGCTATCTAACAGAATTTTTCAAATCGGACCAGTAGTTCCCGAGATTAGCGCGTTAAACAAACAAACATACTCTTCAGCTTTTTAATATTAGTATAGATTATATTTTATAGTAGATAGACAGATGAATATTATCAGTATTTTATTTATAAATTTACATAACAACTTTCACTCAAATCCAATCATGGCGAATAACTGAAAATAATTTGTGTGATCCGGATGTCAATTTGGCTTTTGGCGTTGGCCATTGTTTTCTTCTTGTTTTCTTTGATCTCCCGAAATTATATAAAATAATTTAATCAATACGATGAAAATATTTGTTAGTATCCATAAATTATTATAATATAAAACATCATTTTCTTTCATGTAATTAATGTAATTGATTTTATTTAGCTGAAATTGTGTGTACATGTTATTTTTATAGACTAGTATCTAATAAGTAATAGATACTTAAATATGCCAGTATTATGACAAAGGCTAGTATTTAATTATTTCTTAATTATGCAAATATTACCACAATCACACAAACGAAGTCTCAACGGAAATGAGAAAACTCAGATAGGGCGCGGAAGCTCGATCAGACGTTCCCTAAAAGAAAATCGACGTAAAATCTGCCCCACACCAAAAGGACATGGGATTTCCCCAAGGCTTACGCAGAAGTCGCAGCCGTGACTACAGATAAAGCCTTCGTTCAGAAATTTTTGTTTCGTCTTTATACGCCTTTATTAATTCATCTATATGTATGTTTGTATGTCACCGACTCTTTTATACTCGATTTTGACCCACTTTAAACGAATTTTAGCTTAGTACACTGTACACTTATTAAGGATCGAGGACAATACAATTTTTATTTTTTTAAATGTATTCACATCATTAGTATGTTCTGTGTAATTTGATTAAATACAGGAATTTAACCTAATTCGAGTTATCTTATAAATTAAGAAAAACAAATCTATCACATACAAATTAAAATAAATACTACTTAACTCAACATTTATATCCTTAATTAATAAAATTAAGGTGATCACTATGGTCAAAACCGAAAAACACCTTATACATAT
>CAJQZM010010979.1:0-25900 GCA_907164665.1 Colias nastes | reverse complement strand
TTTTTTTTAAATCAACACATTCGCGTCGGTATGGCGGGCTGTAAGTCACACCGGAAAAGTATGGCATGACACTATCGCCTACTTCTTTTTTATGGGCTATCGGTAAATTCTAAAATTTTTGTGTTACAAATTGTTTGACTTCGCTATTTTTCCGACGAGTTCGACTAACGCCCACGCGACTAAGCCGCCGGTACCAGCGTTCACACCATCGTTTTTCTTTTTGTCATTGCGTACTAAGACCCCTGTAGAACCGCCATCCTGTTACAAATGACTCGAAATTTTGTGTCAATATCTCCCGGTCTACACTACTACAAACGCAAAAATTTCTCCAAGCTAATTTACCTGTACCATTTAGTTCATAATCATGCTCTACAATGCCAATTAATGCAGAATTTTGTGAAAGCATAACAATAATTATTATCGTATATAGAAAAAACGACTTATATATGAAATGCGTAGAATTATAAAGAAATACGTAGCGTGCTCATGAAACTAGCGTTCATTATTATGCGATTATTTTAATAATATTTCATTCTTTAAACTTTTCAGATTGTAGTTTTTCTAGAAAAATTGTTTGGAATATCTGTATCTCATCACTAGACGCTTTCTTTAAATAGAGCGTGTATCTTTGTGCGATATTACGTACATACTTATATTTTTCTTCTCAGTTTCACCTACGCATTCGTTTTATTTATTATGAACAAAAATTTTAGGCGATAATAAACACGCTTTGTTACAATTTCGTGCGATTTGATCAATAATTATTAGTTATTTACAGCAAATAATTCAATCATTCTTATAATACGAAGTTTTTTTTTATGCGGATGTATAGTAAAGTAAAGTATCTTTAAAAACAAAGTACCTATCTTTGAAAGCCGTTTTACTGTTAAACATTATGTTAGACTAATCTTGTATTACATTGTTAATTTTAGATGCGAAATGTCTTCCGCGTCTATTTTACAATTAAATTCCGACGAACACAAATAAATCTGCGCCTAAATTGTTCACACTCGGCTGAAACAGCAGACAGTTTGTTTATATGCAAGACGATTAACAAACCACCTGAATAACTGAATTATCAGCCTTCAGAAAATGTACACCTATTATTAACCTGCTCGCCCAAACATACAGGGCAACCCTTATTACTCGGAAAGTATAATTAATAATGTACCTACAATGCCTTTGATTTATAAATCCAACAAAATTGAAAATTGGAAGTGGATTGATTCAACATTTACATATTCTCTCACATTCACATTAAATTGCATAGATACGTTCGGAATAAAATATTATAATCTCAAATGTAATAAAAAGAATAGGAATATTACTTAATACGCGTCATCCTGAAAGATATATTAGATACAATTACATGGTTAGGCTCTTTACGCGTTAGATATTGAAAAGTTTTTCACAAAGCTAGCTGTCGCATAAACATTATTCGGTAAACATATTATGGCCGTCGTGGTTGGTGACAGGTATAATAAAATCGCAATACGGCGACGAGTTTTGCCTGTAACCCGGGGCACGAATCTTGCACAGCTGTAATAAAATTACCTCATAAGGAGGATACGAAATTGAGACTCCAATTTCTCTTGGAGAGCAGACTGAGATTTTGACAATCAAACAGGCGTTAGGGGCAATAAGGAAAATATTTCGTTAACGTTTAATTGGATAGATTACAGCGACGTCCCCGTTCGAATGGTAGTTCGTGCCTTTGTATACTGCTTATAATATATTTGATACATTAAAAATACCTACGCGTCGTGAATGTTCGCACCTCATTAATTTTATGTTGCTGATCATACGACAATTTTAATAGCCATTATTTATTTATTTGGTGTGCATTGTAGTATGGCTGTTTTTATAAATAAAGAAAATAAGTATCAGTAAATTCATGAAATTATAATGTAGAATAATATTTGTGAGTTTTTCTTCATTGCTTTATAAAATATTTTATCGAGTGAAGATTTAATTTATAAGCCTCAAGATCTATTTTGCATTCAATTTAAATCTTGTATTTTTTATAACAAATTGCGTACCTACTACCTACCTAATATTTTGATAGTTATTTATATTTTTATTTCAATTCCGGTTTAAATAAAAAAAAATATGGTATTATATCAATGTTATTGGACCCTCTAAAATTTTGTATCATTTTATAATTTCAGCGCAACGAACGACTTCAAAATGGCCACAGGACCAAAGATAGTACACAAGCAGTTCAACTCTCCCATTGGGCTCTACTCGCAGCAGAACATACAGGAGACCCTCAATAAGCACCTTCAGAACCTCGACAATGGCACTGTTGGGTGCGTTTATTATTTACATTTGTTCTTATGACAAAAACAAACAGAAATTTCGTGAATAAGACTCTTTCGTCACGTATTTTGAAAAGGTTCCAAGTTAACAATAACATTTCTTAGTCACTTTTAAAAAATAGAAAAAAGTAGCATTTTATATTGAGGTTTAATTTAAATTGCTTTTATTATGAAGCTTTGTAATAATCGATATCAAAGCCAAGCATTCCCAAGCTAATTCTTAATATGTATTTCATAAAGCTCTTCAACCATAATTAATTGAAATATTAAACCACGCTCTAATGATTGCACGGAATGTAATATACTCAACCTCTCAATTAAATAAACTCGATACTTTAAAATAGATTTAGCGTAAGATTTATAAAGAAGTCAATTGGATATTTCAAGTATCTTTAAAATGTCGTTTACACGATAGTATTAGCGCTCATTGAATACTTAGCTATCAATCGATGAAATAGCAAACGTTGCCAATACGGATGAATCATTCTACTCCGCTTTGTTACATCGACGAGTCATTGTTAATCTTAAAATAATTGTGTCATTAGACTAAATTAGACGCCTAAAATTGTCTTGCAAACAAGTATAATATATGGAAAATTTAATAATGTAAATAAATTTTATTTATAAAAAAAAACCTTTCGGTTTGTATAAAAAAAACTCCGGGTACCTACTCTATTATTTAGCAAATTCAAAAAATACTGTCGAAATTAAAACAAAATTCAGTAATGCATTTTTGATATAAAAATATGTACACATAGCACAGAATAAACATTGTATCTCTTGAAGCTTGATAAAAATTTCAAATCATCTTTGAGAACCCTGTCCATAATTATTGGTCAGCTTTCTTTGTACATACCTATTTCCTTAGTGTAAAATATGAAATTGTACGTAAAAATACATTTGTTAGAATTAAATGAAGTATAAATAGTTTTATGTTTGGTTATGATAGATGATTTCGTTAATGTAGAGTTCTAACGTATGACATGTTTTTAGTAGAAAGGTTATAATTAATTATTATTTATATTGACACTGAATGAACATTACCTACGTGACGATGATGTATTGAAATAAGTTAATCTATTACATTAATGTATGTACCGATTAATTCTATATTTGAATGAAGTTTACTATAGATAATAAATTAGTTAAAAATACAGAAAAAATTGATGGATGTAGACTATAAATGCTTTGCATTAAACACTATATTATTATACTTTAATAGGTGAGAGCTTTCCACATTTAAAAATCAAAATTAAAGTCGGTCTAAAAATTTATCCCCTTGAATGAAACATTCCCTGGACATGTAGGGGTAACATTTTTTCCTCATTGTAGACGCTTGTCCATAAAATAATTGACATGGCCATTGACCTTTCCACACTTCCCACTGACATTTACGCAGTTATGTAGCAGTGCGCCAACGATTCATTCCACATTATGCATCAAAGTATACCAAAATAAATTAACGCAGCTTCTACGTGTTCCGTCTGTTTAGACTTCAGCCGACATAATGATCCCGGACTTATTTAGGTTACGTATAAACGGGATAAATGTTATATTTTCAAATTTACACCCAAATCACGTTTCACAGTAATGCGGCACGTAAATAATAATTGTTATTTTTTGTACAATTCATAAACATTCCAACGAAACGTGATAAATTAGAGAGCTAGATAAAATAAAACAAAAATTCTTACATCTTAATTTCTAAAACGTTGATTAAAATTTATTATTTAAGTATATTAGATAATAAATAATTTTATTGGATTTTTTAAGGATTTTACACAAATCCAAAGCATTATATACAAAATAAAGGTACCTAATTAAAATTAATAATAGGACACTCTTAACGTAGGTAATTAGTTAACAATTATTAACAATTAACATACCTAGCTTTTACCGGACATTTCCCGACCCAATTAAGTCAATTATGCGTGCATGTAATAAACATAGAATTATATCTTAAATCTCTTGTATAGTAAAATTGCAAGTGAAAAAAAAAAAGAAATATTTATGTGCGAGTTGCCTTGGAATTTGGATGCAGCGTTGCAGTCGCGCCGGGGCAGTTAAGCGCAATGCGTGTACGCAACTATAACGTAAATAGAAGTAAAATGTGATATATTTCGATATACATATTAAAATAATTATCTTTGAAAATAGCACCACATTTTCATTTTGTTTATGTTTTGAAAACCTCATTATTGTCTCAGTGTTTACACAAATAACTTTCACGTGTATCATTGTTGGAGCTAAATTTGGCATAAATTCAGGAGAGTCATACAATCATCGACTGAAATATTTTTATTGCGTTACAAAGCAATTGTTCAGCGCGGCATTCGAGGCACAAACATGGCTTTAACCATCGATTGTGATGAGTAAGTTATAATTGTGTTTTGTAATTTAATATACACTTTATTAATATTTATATAAGAACATATCAAATAATTAACAACCTTAAATTAATTCTGCATAATCAGCTAGTAAAAAATATGCCTAGAGTGGTACTTCTGTTGGCGATAGAGCCTGCATTAAAACCGTTCGTTTAGATGCATTTTCTTATTTAAAATACATTTTATTATAAAAATAGTAGTTACGTAGACTTTTTTCCATAAATTTTCATACGGCTTCAGTTGATGCAAACTGTCTGGAAAAAACTTTGAACTGTAAGAGCTTCCAAACAATCACCGAAAAGAAACTTTTATAGACTTCATAAGTTTATTACCATTTTGAAACATTTTTAATAACAACTCTTTCATAATCTTAACAGTTGATAAAGTTATGAAGAATATTTTAAAAATAATATTTGTTATCTAAAGTGCCGAGTAAGCAGTTAGACTTTCACACATACGTAAGTATGTTAACTTCGTTATATCCCGGATAAACTCGAAAGTCCATAAAGTACCTACACCGCAAAGTTGCATCGTTTCTTATCGAGACCCGCTCGACATTGACACTTGATCGTGTAACCAAATATGGGAAATCGAGGTAAACGTAAGATCGAGTTCCATACTATACACATTACGCACCACAATTTAAATTTCATATAAAAAAAAACCGGCCAAGTGCGAGTCGGACTCGCGCACCGAGGGTTCCGTAAAAACCTGCAAGGTTTACAAAGTTCGTTCATTACGACAATCGAGTCACGTGTTCACGAGGAAAAAAGTAATAAGTTTATATTTATTAAAAAATAAATATATATTTTGTAATGTAACTAAAAATTTAAGGTTTTCGGAATTTTTCCTTTATGTGTGCTATAAAACGTTGCTTCATGCCAAATTTCAAGATTCTAGGTCGACTGGAAGTACCCTTTAGGTTTTGATTCCCTTGCGAGTACTTGCGAGTTTCAAAATATGCAGCTTAAATTGCTGTTTCTTTTGATTGCGTTGACATAGAAGTTTGATTTTTTTACAGCTTAAAGGTATTATAGACCTGAGTATTTGGTATGAATTTCAATTTAATACCTCTACGCGTTTATGAGGAAATGGGTAGTAAGTTTAAAATTATTAAAAAAATATATATTATGTGATGTAACTAAAAATTTATGGTTTTCGTAATTTTTCCTTTATCTATACTATAAGACGTTGCTTCGTACCAAATTTCAAGATTCTGAGTTCACGGGAAGCACCCTGTAGGTTTTGATTCCCTTGCAAGTGTCGAAAATTTGCGGCATAAACGGCTGTATCTTTTGATTGCGTTGGCTTAGAAGTTTGATTTTTTCACAGCTTCAAGGGACAGTAGACCTGAGTAATTGATATAAATTTCAGCTTCATACCTCCACGCGTTCCTGAGAAAAAGGGTCTTGACAGACGGACGGACGGACGGACGGACGGACAGACGGACAACAAAGTGATCCTATAAGGGTTCCGTTTTTTCCTTTTGAGGTACGGAACCCTAAAAAGGACAAAAGTTGGCATTCGGAATTACTTATTCATGTTATGTGTAGGTAAATTATTTAAAATGCACCTCAATGAATTGTTATTTCAAATGAACTTATTTTGATGATTCAGAAAGTTTAATTAAAGAAACCATCTTGTTGTTTTGGTATTTTTGGTTTGGCCTACATAACATTCCAAATTTAGTTTCGGAGCATAACATTTAAGTAGATGCAAGATTTACTTTTGGCAAACTTAACATGTGATTTAAAAAAAATTCAACCTTCTTCAAATATTATACCACAATAAAAAAACGTTAGATGATTTATATTTAATTGCGAGAGCATCAAGTCTGTTGATATAGTAACCGAGTCAAAGTAATACATCTCTATCAAAAACGTAAAGCAACTCTACGCGAGGCCTTCGCTTATTTACTTAATTCCAAATAAAATTAATAGTTATTTATATTAATAGCATGTCATATGAATAAAAATAAGATAATAAATATAAAATAAGCAGAAAAGCAGGTTTGTCCCCTCTAAAACTAACTCTAAAACCGACTAATAATAAATTATGCAGTAAATAAGTATTTATTCATGGTTGTTCATAGTACGAGTAAGATTACGTGTTCATATTAATTAAAATGTTACAAACAATTGAACAAGAAATCTTTTTAAATATGACAGTCACGTCATCATTTCCTTTTACGATAACATGAAAGTACTAAATTTTTTAATCGGAATCAAAAACAAAATAAAATCTAAATTACCTAGGAACTGTTTGATTTGTTTAGAAATTATTATTACAAATAGGTACTTAGATAAAATAAAATCATATGTTTAACTTAAAACATAGCTATAAATTAAAATGGTAGGTAGTAAGTACGTAGATTCATCTTTAATACCTATCTGGATATTTTTTCACAGCTGTTTAAAAATTGATTGAATTATTATTTATTAAACGTCGGTAAATGAATATCAAATTAAACGTACTTCTATAAACTTATTAAAAGTACCTACCTTGGGCCAGTTTGATTGTCTATTTATAGATATATATTTAATTTATTAGCGATTACAAAAGGTTTTGTCTGTAGCCCCTCAGTGATCGACACAATTCGCGAGTGAAACACAATCAGAACGAAGTTAGCTCTTACGCTTTGTCACAACTTCTTGCGCCCATTTCTCACGATGAGTTTCCTATATCACTTAAATTAAGTTTATGTTTTTGCGATTGACTTTCTGAACACCAATGGAAATTGATTCATTGGGTAAACGGAGAAAGTTAGCTAAGGGAAAACAGCGATAATTAAATTTCTAAGCTTATTATCTACTTATAATTGAGTTATGGTGTATAATATTTTGAAACTGCGACATTGTTTTCATGTTACCAAGATATTTACATCAATAGACTTAATATCGATAAAACTAAGATAATGTATTTTTCCAGCATCGACTTCCACAACCCCACAACAGAAAAGCCAGCAAATCTTGCCAACTCAGCTGTCCTCCGTATGTTGGAAGAGGAGGAACGAAACAGAAAAGGTTATCCCAGTAAGTACCTTTGTTTTAAATAGCACAGACTTGTAGAGTTTATATTTTTTTACTGTGTTGAAGGTTAAACATTGTGAGAGGATATTCAAATTATTGTTACTAGCATGTTAACGCTTCTATCCATTGCTTTGCCAGAACTAGACCCCACCCAAGTCCAGGCGATTTTGGAGAACTTGGAACGCGTGAAGCACCGTTTTGACAACTTTTGGCCACCGCGAAGTAAGAAACCAACTCGTTGTTGGGACGGTCAACTCAACTCCACTTCCTATATTTACCCTGAGTTTATGAAGGCTACCAAAGGTACCCTTGGTAGTGATGAACTAGCTTCCATACTCAGTTAAAAGGTCACAAGCATCGCATAATTGTTATTATAAATACGCCATATTCGAAATGAGTAACTCAAATAAGCCCGCATATAATCCGCATTAGGCCGTTCTGTTCAATAAACGTACAATAATGTCACAGTAGATTGTATTTCATAAGATCACTGCCACTTAATAAATTAAAATGGCAACTAGTGAAATTCCTCGCAGAGCGTTCCTTTTACACAATGGCAGAATACTTCAAATATAAATTTTGACTTTGATTGATTGACTTTGTTAATAATAATTGTAGAATGTGAAATGTAATGATAATGAAAATAATAAATGAAATTTTGATTTATAATTAAGTGACATAATTTGCATGCTGTTAATAACGGCTGAACATGCTGGAACTCAATTGTTAACATCTATGTATACCATGTTTTTTGGCAAATAAATTAATTTGAATTTGAATTTGAATTTACAATCATTATCATTGATATAACATAATACATATGTCTCATGTTATTAATTGTACAAACCTACTAAGAGCCTGCAATGTTGCATGGTGTTTTTAAACATCAATATAAATAGGTTTTAAAAAAATAATTTATAAATAGATTAGTTAAAAACGCATTTGAACATCTTTATTTAATTTAATAAAATGTTTTATTTTTTAACATAACATGACAGTATCTTCTACATTTAAAATCCGTAGTTTATATAAAATATATCGCCGTAATATAATTTGACTGGATGACAAAATAAGGCTTCATTTTGTTATTTTTATTAAAAATAATTTCTGTTGGAGAAAAGATCAAAGATACCTTAGCATTTATATTCTGAATGATTAATGAAGCTAAATCCAAATACCTACTTATAATGTATAAATAAACTTTGCAATCATATCAATTGAGACAAAAAATTCAATGAGAAAATATTTACCGTGAAGAGGAATTTTATCTTCATAGAAACATTATTTTTATTTTTAAGAAAAAAATAATTTAGTTTATTTTAAATAGCTACGTAGGGACACTTAGAGTCACGAATGTTTGTCACATTCATACACTGTACGTGTACGTGTATGTGTAATTTTCAGTTTATATTGAAAAAAAAAAATTCCTATTTCGTCCTATATATATTTTGTGAGTTTGCGTATTCGTGCGGGTGTGAGTGACCCGCATTCGATTAAAATAACGGCTTTGTGGGAAAAGTTCTTGTGGAAATTCCTGTTTAGTCCTTCGATATGGTACAATTGGGTATTGGGATATTTATTGGACATTAACTAAACTATTGAGTGTCTGACCCTGAAGAACGTATTGAGAATAATAAAAAAGTATTTGTTTGACGCAACCAGTAACTATTTCGGGTGACTCGGAGTCCACATTCGCGGGCACTTCATGAATCAACATCTAATATTAAACACAGGGAAAGATGCATGCGCCGAATGACTACCTATCTCAGCTTCGATTCGTGAACACTGAAACACTTATATCACACCTATTTGCCTACACATCGAAAATGTTTTCATCAATATCAGTTGATATTGAAATTGTAGTCAAATTGTTCGATTCAGGCACACCAGTGGGTAAAAGACAACATTCATTACTTAAGTACATTAACACGTTACACGACCCTACTTCTTTGCACTACCTAATACCTATCTAACATAGTAACTTACGTAACAATAAAGAACTTGAAGCCTCCTATTGTAGTTAAACTAATGAGAGTCGCATGAACATAAATTGTTACATTTTAAGATAATATTCCAGTTACTCTTGGTATACAATTAGGTACCAATGTAGCGCTGACAAATTGGAAAAAGTCGTCAATATTTTATTATTGTTCTCGCCGTCATAAGATGAATCAGTGTTGATTTGGTGCCAATGTATTATCAGAACAGCTAGACACGCTGACTCTACTTATGATTGTGAAATATTAAAATGCAACATACGTATGACACAGAATAAACATGCTGCAAAATGAGAAGCTCCGTTTTACCCACTCTATATTAATCACCAAAGTTCAACGTAAGCTATTTTATTTATCATCCCTAATTCATTTTATAAAGGGGACTTTCTTGCTCTATATATTAGGGCCGTTAATGTTTCTACGGTCGTTACAACCTATTATCAGATAACAGGAAGAAATTATTATTAGAAGATTACTGCGACGTCAATGTTATAATGATTTATTATTTATTAGATATCTATTATAGTTATTAATATATTATAATATGACTAGTATAGCTAGAAAAGTAACCAAATAATAATATTTACAGTTGAAACATCTCTCGTGAATATTATATAAAAACTACCTATTGAGACTTTTGGTCAGTAAATAGTTTTATGCATACTTAAAGCATGCATTTATTTGTTTGATATTAATATAATATAATATAATGAGTAATATAATCGGCTTTCAAAGCCATACTAAATCGTTATGTAAAATATATTTATAGAGAATTCAGTTACAACTTACAAGCATGTATTAATATATTTAAAACACCTTGTTGCTATTTCGAATCCAGCATTTGTTTGAAGTCAAGGTTTAGAGAGTTTTGATAAAACAGGAATGATAGACAGAGATAGCTACGTACCTTTATATTTGTATCTTAAAATAATATGCAGAAGTCAATAGTCATTCACGCACCTACACACCTGGCAATCGAGCCAAGTAGTCGGATAGTCCTTACTAGATCGTGGCAGGAACCACTTGCGCTATAGGTACCACAATCCACATATTTATTATATTCGTGAGTTTCATACACTACTATACAATTTACACTTCAACCAGATTTTCATTTTTAATTTTTGTATTTCGCAGCCTCTATAAATTCTCAATTTTTCTTTTTACGTGATTTAATCAATTTAATTAGAATCTTAACTAAGTCTTTTTTCTTATACTCATAAGTTTACATAATCGATATTAAACAAATTGCTACGGATAGGTACAGATAAGGTTTCAAGAGTTTAATTTTTCTCCATTTGATTTTGTTTTTGATATACCTAACAACCATAAACTACACTTACAATCAATCTGTTTACTCTACAATTAAATTCAACCCTTCAAATAAAACAAGGAATCTTCGAAGTATGAATTAATAGGTAATATGGTATTTAATAAAACACCTATCAGTTTATGCTTGAATTATTATAATTATTGTTGGGTGGGTGATTTAATACGATTAATGGTAAATACCTTCTACGTGGAAAGAAAATGTCGTATAATATAAAGAGGAGGTTGGACGAAAAGATTTTGTTGAACTTCACGATTTTTAATCTGGAAAGTAATTCTAGTTTTAATTTGCTGGCAAAATGCCAATACCTCGGTGGCCAGGCTTATTTACAGCGGAATGTGTCATAATAATTGTCCCGAAGTGTTGAATACTGAACCTTGTGGTCTGAAATAGTTCGTGGTGATAAGATCTCTGAGATAAGTTTCGTATAAAAGTAAATTTGTTGCAGACCAGAAAAAAGTAGTGTGGCCGCCAGCCCCCGAAACGAACGGATATCACCAGTCGCAACAGGTAACTAAAGCTCAATTATATCTATTGTAAATATATTTTAATTTAGCCTGCACATAGCAACGCTCACAATATAATGCGCTTGGTAGAGTCGCTTGGAAATCATTATGCATGTAAATATATATTTTACATTTACGGAATAATAGTTACGACTGTATTTATTATATATAATATATACCTAGTATACCTACACTTTATAATACATCAAAACTCGTTTGACTTTCTTCTTATTATGTAGTTTTATTTCGTTTGAAAAAGGTATATCGTATGAAATATTCAGAAAATCAAATTTCCAACTTTAAGGCTTAGATACGAAAACGTTCAAGTTTTATACAGTTTTGAAGCAAGAACCTTCTACTTATAAGACATTTAAACCATTCATGAGTTCATTATCTGGTTTATTTTAAAAATATGTTGTACAGAACTTTATAAGTACCTACCTAAACATTAGTTATAGCTGTTAAGATACATGAAAGGGAGCCTTTTTAAAAACTTTAAATTTGTTGACGTATTTTACAAAGGAAGAACTCTATTTCATCGACCACTGATTCTAAAACATATTAAGAATGTATAAGCTTGCAACGTGGACAGTCCTTTTTTGTTACTTTTCTCAGCAGCAGAGCCCAGCGTTCTACAACAACGCGCAACACTCTCCGTCACAGCCGCAATATTCGCCACAATCCTCTGTCCATCCGGCACAGCCCTCGTACCAAGCGCCTTACCAAACCCAACCACACTCCCAGTCATACTCGAACCAAGCGCCTCAACCCCAATCGGGTTTCTGTGAAGGCCGCCGTCAGGAAACTACAGGGTTAAGCAAATTAATCCCAGTTGGGCCCGGTGTGACCGCCGCTCCCCTATCTCCCACATATCGCCAGGTCCCCACAGGTCCGCTGTCCCCGTCTGCACAACCCTACCGCCAGCAGCAAAGCCGTTGGGCGCCTGTACCAGCTCCTATTTCACCTCAGGTAGTAATCACGCGCGCTAACAAAAGCTTTTTCTATCACTAAATTAATACACCTACTTAGGACTAGGATGTAGTTATAATTAACCGACATCATATTTCGTCTCGTCAGTATTGTACAATTTACTTTTATACATTTTCATTCATTTCCAGCTTTCAATAAAAAAATTCTGATGCCTCTTTCTGACACTTTAGGCAACTAATATCATAGGTACACTTATTGCAATCATAATATTTGTAAATATGTAGGTATTGTAGAAATAAAATAACAATGGATTTAATTTGATTTGTGTAACTATAAAATGTGATTATTATACGTCAAGAAAACAAAAATGGATGTATAGTCATGAACCTACATGAACACCTACATGAACTCGAAACTAATTTACAACTATAATATCTACAGCCAAGCAACCAGAAGCCCCAGTTCTCACCACAGTCGCAGTACTCGCCGCAGCCTCAATACTCGGAGCCCGCTTACCAACCTCCCCAGAGGCACTTCGAGCCACCGCCGACGACCATCACCCTTCGCCCACAACAACCCGTTCACCAGTCACCTTCGCCGGTGTTCGCTAGTCAACCCGCAGCAGCGTCTTTCCAAGGTACGTTCTTTTATACATTAAAAAGATTGCAAAACTTTCTAGTGATTGTTCATTATAAAGCGTTACTCGTTTTGTTCAGTCCTTTGCTATCGCTGCGTTGGATTTCTTATTTTCTTTGTTATTTTCGTGGTGAAAAAAATCCAGCAAATTAATCACCGACATAACTAGGTGGATTTTATATCAATGCCACTAGTTTCATTAACCTTTTCAGTCTAGAAAAATAACGTTAAGTGCATAAAAATACAAGCATTATTCGTAATAGAGCGAAACCATATATTTTGAAATGTTTTAAAAACCTCACTCTTATGCTGTAAATACAATGTGCATGTTATATTATTTTAAAAGTGTTTTTTTTACGTTTCTTCACAGCTTAAGACAAGATAACACGCAAAAGCTTTTATGATGCATCGAAAAATTGTCAAAAGTTTACGACCATCATAATGAATAGCACTTTACCTACGAACATAAACATATAGAAAAATATTGAAAGCAGAAGAAGTTAAAACTCATTTTATTTATCTTACGTATTTTGTTCAGGAGGCATCAACATGAGAGGCGATACAAAATGGCCCCCACAATCTGTGAAGGAAGCAGTCGCGGCCGAAAACGAGGCCCGAAGGCAGTTGGCCAAAGGCCCTGCCTGCAGACCTCGCAAGGTATGTTCACATTATTGTTAAAAATAAATGCCGCATTGGTTTAATTTCTTACGAGAAATTTTCAAAAACATTGCAAGATGTTCATTCCTTGTAGATACCTACAATCTCATTAACATTTTATATTAAATTTTACAATCTGCTGCATGGGCCCCCCCCCCCCCCAGATGTATGCAAGTAAACTATATCATTTTGTTTTTATTTATACCTACTAACTCTATTATATTTATATATGGGTATTATTACAACACACGTCAAACACCTCAGACATTCAGTGTGTACCATTTTAAAATTGTACCAAGTGTAAATCCTAATGTAACATCAACCATAAAAGCAACAGCCTATTGGAGACTCCGCGAAGCTGACTCGACCGTTGTCTGTTTTAGCTGCGACAATATTCACTTGCCGAATTGCTTGCCATGAACGAGGTGTAGACGCCTGTTCTGTACGCTCGGTACATGCCGGATTTTAATGACGTTTTGTAAGTGATCCTGTGGATAGTGTAGTGTAGTCAAAATAATAATAACTAGCTAAAAGCTATCCACAATTGATTAGTAGTTCGTAGCCGAGATCACCTAACGCGTTAAGAGCAGCCTACGCATTATTTTACGATCATTGGAACACGTAATTGACTAAAAAGCTAAAAATACTAGTTTCATATTCTTATTTCTATCTTTATCGCTTAGCATCTTAAAGATGTGCATGAAATAAACAAAGCATTCATATAACGTTAAGTAGTTAGTGAAGTAATGTCATGCACTAATCAACATGCAATTTTTAATGTATCGATGGTGATCAGCCTAGCTGTCAATAAAGATTCATTCAACTGTTAGATGCAATACAGCTAGGAATATTGTCTAAAGGTAGATAAGTTGTACTTTAGTCTTTAGAGAGACGGAAATCCGTGTACCTATATTATTATTAGAATTCCGCATTGTAATGAAGTTGAGTTTAACGTTTCAAAATATTGTACGTACAAGGATTCTTTCAAAGTTTTTCTACTTATACATACGAACGGTAATACACAAAAACACACTTTCTTTAATCGTTAGTTTGCCATTTAACGATGAACTGTAATTTCAGGTACAAAAGGACTACAGTAACTTCTTCTCGCAGCATGCCCTGAACCACAGCTACACCAGCTACCGTGTGCCGCCCGGCACACAGCACTATGATGACCACTCGGGCCGATCGTCCTATTAACTAAATTATATTAACTATTTATATGAGCGTCGTTTAGACTATGAGGTATAAGCCTCGCGGAATTTAGGAGCATCTCATATCAATCATGCCTCATCTGTCTTTGTTAAGACTACATCAGTCGCTTGAAGAAACTGATCGGAGCTCGAGTACTTGTATGGACTTTACGAATCATTAAAGTCCATGGGCATGTACCGAATATTTTTCATTATATTCAGTACTTTATTTTAGAAATAATTTATTTTTACGTATATCATTAATTATAATTAAGTTCATTTTCGCCTGAAGTAAACATACATTTTACACATTATTGTTCAATAATTATATCTTCATAAATTGTGACTTGTGTCTACTTGAATACGAACATTATATTTTTGTGTCAATGTGCGGCTTTAAAGTTACGATTGTTTTATATTGCTTCTAATGCTTTTAACATAAAATTCCAACTGAATATTAAATGCGAATATAATAAATCAAATATATTATAACATTAAAAAGTAAATCTATTATTGGCTAAGCTTAAGTGTACGTACCTAGTCACGAATATTACGTCAAATTATTTTGTATATAAAACTTTGTATTTCATTATTTAATTTTTTTGTAATGAAATAAAAAATAAAACACATGAACTTTTTTTTTTTATATAAAAAAAAACATGATCTTGTATTTTATACTTCCTCCTCACCGATTACAGCTTATAAGAAAAAAAAAAGAGAAAATTTGATATGAGCAAAATCATCGAAACTGTATAAAGTAAATACCTGATATATAAAGTAATAAAAATACATTTATAATTATAAAAATAATATATTATGATACACTGTGTTCAAACCAAATAAATGCTTCGAAAGTATTAAAGCGAACTAGCCAAGCTAAAAACAGTCGCCACTTATGTACATTATGTACAAAGTAATAAATAATAAAATAATGAGTTTCCCAAAGTGAGATATATTGTCTCAGTTTATTAAAATATATCACAGCAATTACCAGCAATAAGTAATATATTTTTGTACAATATTCGTCAAAATTTTTAAACTTAATATTTTGATGATATAAAAAATTATGTTATGCTTATTCTAGGTTCGCACTAACAACATTCAACGTAGAAACGAAACGATGAATATGAGAAAGTATTTTGATTTCTTCATTTGCAGTAACAGTATTGAAACAATATTATTTGGATATAAACCATTAAACATACTGATTCGGTATTTGATAGTACAATATTGCATGTTCAAAGTCAAACACTAAAAATGGTTTTCCGTAAATGTTAAATCAGTGCGAACCCAGTAACATAAATATATAACTTTCCCAAAAACACAGAATAACAATATGAATGATACAACACAACAAACTTGTCATAAACTGTGGGATGTTTAAAATCGAATAATACGTGAAGGCGCAAATGTCGAACACATTGTGTATTAATTGAGGTCACGGGTGTTAAACTATAACCTAACTGAAAAAATGGATAAATATTTCACTTTAAAAAGCCTGGCAATTTAAAGCTATTTTTAGTAGTATTATCAGTCTGTTCAAATAAATTGTTAATTATTTCTTAGAACATAAGGTGCAAATTTGAATGTTGATAATATTTTATAACATATACAATAATAGACCTCAAATTGTAATGCAATTGTAATGCAACTTTTTGTTTCTTTCGTTTTTTTTTATATACTCGTCAATTGATCAAACGATTCTTAATTATCAATTGTAAAATAATAATTGTTAACAAGAAAATCAATTTACGTTTCCATACTTAATATTGGATTAACGATCCAAGTTATTATGATTTTTAGTAGAAATTAAAAATTTAAAAGGCTTTTTATTTATTAAACGATTTGTCAACCGTGTCTATCTAATGTTGGCATTCTAGCAATGGCATGGCCGCATGGTGTTCAAAACGCCCAGATACTGGTTACCTATTAAATAATATTTTAAGTTTTTTAACAAAATATTTTCTAAACATAATTTTCATATTACGGACACATGAAGAATCTAAAGAATGACATTGTAACATCGTGAAAAACTCCCAACAAGGTAGTAACATTGATTGTTATTTAAAGATTTGACGTAATAAATTTATTTGCAGTATGAATAGCACCTGTTCCGGTCAATTATACAATGACAATGACTGAATTGTGAAGTAACACAATAAAATATTCGTTCTATATCTGAATTATTAATGACATACGAAAGCAATAATTAGATGTTGCATTAATCTTTCTGAACACGAGTATTTATTAGAGTTTTATATTATACATATATTATTATGTATTTAATAAATAGTTAGAACAATCTAGATTGAAGCAAACACCTGTGCAAAATTGTATATCAATTTTGGCACGTGGTCCATTAAAATTCTATTGTACAATTGTCTCTACTATGCATAATTGTTAATATCATTTATAGGACGCAATATTTATCGTGATAAATGCAATAAAAATAAGCAAGTCATTCTAAATTCAACTCCAAAAATGCCAAATAGTGTTTGTGTCTCAATGAAGCATTTTCTTAAAACGTCTAAATATGCGTTTGTGTCATTGCTAATTCTGTAGAGATCTACACCGAAACAATGTATTCATAACTGTATGAAAGGAAATTTAAAAACAACGAACTGATTTAGGCTTTTGCAACCTCAGATGATTTCCATACCAACATATCACATGCAAGTAACAACATCATAATAAACACATAATAATTTGTGTGACGCATTTATATAATTTAGTTAAACGAGTGAAAATCCTTGTGTTTGTTGAATTGCCTGGAGGAGATAGTATTTAAGGCGTTCCTTTGTCTTGTAGCGAGGTAAGTCCAAGAGGTTGAAGCACGTGTGAGCGACCGGGAAAAAACGGTCGTCGGCCACCGGTTGAATCCTTATCTGCAATTAATCATTATCAGTGTGAACTTTATATTTCAATATAATAGTATAATAATATGACAAAATACATTACTCAAAATTTTGGGAGTTAGGAGTAAGATAGCTAGTTAATTTTAAAATCATGAAATATAATTAGTCTGCATAACACTATTTTCACCACTATCTCAGTACAGATACCCTGCAGACGTAAATAGAAAACATTATATTTGGGTAGTACGAATGAATTTCATACATTATTTACGAAAATGGAGAGGCGATAGAAAATTAGATTATAAAATTTGAAATAAAAAAAATTAAAGTATCACAACATTGCAGAAGACAGCGCTCTAATATAAATGCAGGAAAATGTTATTAGTGAGACCATGAACTCATATTTTGCCGTAATAACAAAAGCTATTCATATCAATGCGATACGTAATGACGAATAAATAATTTAAGTAAACAATTATTGACGTCACATCTAAATACAGTTCTACTGAAATACGTATTTTATCTGCACTATTTTTATTAGAATAGCATGTACCCACTTCCGCTATTAAAATTTTATTATATTATTTTTATTTAGTTCAAAAGCCGAAAATATATGGCGGATCTCCTTTAAAAACCAAGGAACAGAGAAAATAATAAAATAGTTAAAAGATTAAATCTATTATTATAGAATACTACTGTCCCGGCAAACATTGTTCTACCTTACTCTTACCACTTAGGGATATGAAAAATAGATGTTAGCCGATTCTCAGATCTACCCAATAGGCACACAAAATTTCATGAGACGATTCTCATGAGGAGTATATAGCCGATAGAGAAGATTATAAATGATATACCAACTTACTTTTACATCTCTCATGCCTTGTATGGGCACGCGGTCGCTTCCAGTTAGGAAAAGTAAGAACTTTTTCTTATCTTCAATAGATAACTCGTGAAAGACTTCCCAAAACCATCTGCAAAATAAACATTGTTTAACGATCGACTAAAATAACAGTAATTAACATATTGAAAAATATAAGCACAGTTATTTGAATACCCTATTCAATAGAAAAGTACACAAACCAATGTTATAACATGATTGAGTTAAACATTTTAAAAGTTTTATAAAGACGTAAACTTATAATTTGATAACTACCTATTTATTCATATTAATGTTACACCATAAGATTTTAACGGATTTGTAATACTATAAAACAGAGTTCTATTGCATGTATTTCCAACATACCTAACTTGTGGATCAGTCTCCGTATAACCGTTCTTATACTCGCAGTTACTCTCAAATATGTCCCAATCATATTCCTCATTACCAATAACTACTGACATTAGCTCGTGGGATCTAAATAATTTTATTATCCTACCGCCGCACACCTGGAAAAGAAAATTTATATAAATATAGTGTATATTTTAATGTAATATTTTATATTCAGGATATGTTTTCAGCGATGTTCAAAGATTCGCGCGAAGAGTTTGAAAGATAAACATCTAAATTAACAAGTTTAATTTTTCAATATTAACGATTTTAATGAATATTATAATCATGGAATAGTAAATAATCGTTCAGTAAAATCTTTTAACTTATAATACTCACTTTCTGGAAACCCTGATTAAATGCTTTGAACTGATTGTCTACAGATTTATTGAGCAAAAAGTCAACATAGAGATCGACGTACTCCGCCTTGTTCTCGTGAGTGACGGGCAAATTTTCACCATTCTCTTTGAGTGGGTGAACTTGAATTTGGTCAAAGACCACAGTATTTACTGCGAAGCATAAGCTGAATACCTGTAATTAAGAGAAATGTTTTAATATTCCATTTTTAATTTCATTGATTACAATTAACATTATCAAAATATTGATATCGTAACATAAAAACAACGATATAATAAACATTGAAGTACTATAATCAACTTATGTCCGATTAACAACCAATTAAGTTCGTCAAAAAATATTCAAGTGGCGTTGCATTAAACATTTATTGAAATTAGCACCATATTGCGCGACGGTAATATTCAAAGTATATTGTATCGAATATCATATCATTCGTTCAATACAAGAGATAAATATATCACTTAAAAATAAATATAAACAGTAAGGAGGCTTAAAAAAGGGGAATAAAGTTAATTAAAACAAAATAAACAATACTCACGTCTTCAACATCCTCATCAGGATAGTCTAAGAGATGTTTTAGACTATTAGCTAACGTGGGATACAAATCCGATAGATCGTCCAACATCACAGACTCTCCCAACAACTTTTTGTACAACACGAGAGGGAATGGCACGTATATTATTATCGAATTGTATATAGCTAGGCCATATATTGCACCTGTAAGCGAAATAGTCTTATTATTCTATTTTTTTACTCATTTTATTAAATGTCCATACTAAATAAAACTCAAACTTTATTATTCATATTAATCTTTGATGAGTGTTAAGGATGTTTTTTAACTAGCACAGACATGCAATTCAATAAAATTATTTGATTTAAATATTGTTTGTTGGTTGATTCAAAACCTTGGTTTTGAATTAATCAGGACAAAGGCAAAATTATACGTCTAATTAAGTAAATTAAATGTCGTTTAAATTTTATAAATTTGAACAAATAAGTACTCGCCAATTAAATAATACATGACGTCGTCTTCAAACGGATTGTTCGAGAACCAAATCATATTGGTTTCTTCCGACTGTTTGAACATTCCGTACACAGGATCGAATATTTCCTTGAGCAATAACAAAAAGAACTCTTTCTTCACACCACCACCGTCTTCCGCCTCCTCGCCCACGAATTCTACCTGAAACATGGGTATGCTACAGTTTTTTGGAGCTTTATATATATATAAGAAAAAATCGGTAACAATTTTGGTAAATTTATAATTAAAGCAAAAAATAAATTACCACCAATTTGCACCTGATCGAATTTCAAAAGTACTAAGCATGATGCGTAGACACTTTTCTGTATTGATGCTCAATGCACAAGTGTTCTTTAAGACACAAACAAACACACAACACTATGTATACTATTATACCCAGTTAGAATCCCACAAAGAACATCAAATGTTATCAAATTACAAACCGATCCATTCCAAATAAAATAACAACTTACTCTAAGCGGTTTCTTCAACTGTGAACTGTCATGGTTGCTAATTTGTAACATCGTATCGCGCACAATATGGTTCCTAGATACCGTCAGATTGAGGAACTGATCTCTTTGGTACGGATAAGTAGGGTCCATGAAAAGCCGTGTGAACATTTGTGTAGCCGCTCTTGTGATCGCCATTTGCATTTGCAATTGCTGGTCTATCTTTAGAAGTAAGGATTTGCATTGCACGTCGAAGAGGAACGCGTAGTTGCAGAGGTGTGGCTGTAAAGACTAGAAGGGAAAATATTATTTTATTCAATATAAGATAAAACAATTGAAAATTCGACAAAATTCAAACAAATTGCAGGATTAGTCACATAAAAAGATATAATATTATAATGTAGCTCAATACTCGTATGAATAGAATTAACTGAAAAGTTAAAAGAATTGCCATCATTTAATTTTAATACTGCCCATTGAACCCAAATTTTGTAAAAAATAAATATAATTTTAAATCAGAAAAATGCTTAATTTAAATTAATTGGGTAGCATTCTTGTATCAAACCACAGTCAGATACATATATAATAAAAAAAACTTAAAATAAACTTACATCTTGGTCAGAGAGCCAGTTAATATAATCCGTCGCTATATCCACATACGAACAGAGATCTTCCACATAGAAACATTCAGCTGGTATTTTCGGTTTCTTGGGATTTGTGAAGTTTATCTTATTTAGTGTAGAGAGAGTATTTAATATTTGAACGATGCTATGTGTGAAGTATATTTTCTGAAAAATAAAAATAATCATAATTTACGAAACTTAAAAGATTTTAATTTACTTTGAAAATATAACTAAGTTTCGAACTTCAAATTTTAAAAACTTTATCGTGTGACGGGATTTCCTAACGTCTTTCGCCTTTCCTAAGCGCTTTTGAATATGCAAGATTCTAAGTCATGTCTATAGTCGAATCTCCCTCAATTAGTTTTGGTTCTAGATGTAACATTTACACTCTAAGACACTACATAAATTCACTTTATTAAATAAAATAAAATAACCTACTAACATGCATTATACATACATTACACAATAAGATATTACATATTATACATTCACTTCATAAAATTAAACAAAATAACACACTAACCTTATTAGCCCTAACCGCTGGCTGCATAAGCTCATACACGATGACACTTTTGAATATGTCCACCAACATTTCAAAATACTCGCCCGTTTGTGCCTCCCACCACAGGTGCACTATACGTTGCGGGTGTACTAGTAACTTGTTGAATGCTTCCGCGAACGGACCCTGGTTCATCAAATTGTATTAGTACTTACGCTAAGACACTTTTAAGGATGATTTATGCCTCATCCGGGAAACATATGAAACAATATTCATTCACGGGCCCCGTTCGAGCCACGTTCAAGCATGAATTACTTTAATACAAAAAGTATACAGTAATGTTTGATCGAGCCCCGCACGCTGCACGGCCCGGTCGCGACACGGTGTATCGTAAATCATCATTAAGAACATTGTTTTATACCTTTTTTCTTATTATTGACTTTCAATAAAATTACTAATATCACAACAATAAATCACTTTTATAATGTTTTTTAACACTTCAACATTTTAATAATTTATTTATTTATTTATCAATCCTTTATTGCACTTAAAGAGAATACAAAAGAAGAAACACAAACACTTAAAGATAGCTTAAACTAAGTACAAATGGCGGTCTTATCGCTTTAGAGCGATTTCTTCCAGACAACCTTTGGTACAGTAGAGGAATAAATATAAAATAAATGGGTAGTGCAATAATATATAGTGAAAGGGGAAGAGTAATACAATATACCATACAACATAATACTTAGGTAGTAATTAATAATAAATATATAATATATAATATAAATAAATATTATGTTCGGCTAAGACTAAGGAAATGAGCTTTAACCATAGTTTTAAAACTATTTAGGGATTGAGCATTTTTGATAGAATCTGACAGGGAATTCCACAGTTTAGTAGCATGCACAGTGAAAGATTCATCATAGAAATGTGTGCGATGTGGAGGCATTATTATCCTCAACGTTTCAGTTGAACGAACCTCGCTACAATGGCCTCTAAACTCAAATCTTTCTTTAAGGTATGTTGGTGTTTTGGGATCAAATAAAATTCGGTATAGTAGTTGAAGAGCATGTGCATCCCTCCGCAAGCGAACCGGCAACCATTTGAGCTTACTTCGGAACTCCGAAACATGATCAAATTTACGGAGCCCAAATATAAAGCGTATGCAGAAGTTCTGCAGGCGTTCGAGAATATTTAACTGTTCCATTGTTAAGTTGACATAGGACTAATAGGATTTTTGTAGGTAAAGGGAGAAAATTTCTTAATCGTCTCAGCGATCCAGCTGCTGCGTACATTCTTTTGCTCACTTCTTTAATGTGATATTTCCACGATAGGGTTTGATCAAAAACCAAACCTAGATTTTTTACCGAATCACTATATGGGATTATTGCACCATCAACTATAATGGGTGGCAGATTAACCCAGTTAATCCTAGCGATTAACGATGGACTGCCAAGGATAATAACCTGAGTCTTAAGTGGATTAACCTGCAAGCCATAACGGTAGCTCCATTCGACTATAGTATTCAGATCTCTATTAGTGTCATGAATCGCCTGGTGTATTTCATCAAGTGTAAATTGTGTGTATATTTGAAGGTCATCCGCATACATGTGGTAGAGAGACAGCAAGGTATCAGATATGGTATTAATGAAAATTGAGAACAGTAACGGAGATAGAACGCCACCTTGAGGAACTCCGACAGAGATATCACACCATGATGACATAACATCATCGATGTGTATTCGCTGTCGTCGTCCGTTCAGGTAGCTATGAAACCAACCAATTACCGGTGCGGATATGTTTTGTGAACGCAGTAAGCAGATAAGGATGTCATGGTCTACGGTGTTAAAAGCATTACTGAAGTCCAACAAAGTCAATACTGTAAGCTTTTTATTGTCCATCCCCAATCGAATATCATCTGTTATTTTGACTAATGCAGTGGCCGTACTATGACCTGGACGGAAGCCGGATTGGTAAGGATTAAGGAGATTATGAGAGGTTAAAAAGAGTTGCAATTGGTGATGTATCATCTTTTCCAGAACTTTAGAAAGGAACGGAAGGATGGATATAGGTCTAAAGTCAGAAAAAGAGGATGGGTTATTTCTTTTTGGAATCGGTATAAGATGGGAGTCTTTCCACACCTGTGGAAATGAACTAGAGGATATGGAATAATTCAGGATATGGGTAATAACAGGTAAGACAACGTCTAGGATAGGTAAGATCATAGTACGTCCAATGCAGTCGCCACCAACAGCACTCGACGAGATGGACAGCAAATTCTTTTTTACATCGCACTCGGTAAATTGTTTGAAGCTAAAAGGAGGAATATTGGGAACTGGTAATTTGGAAATGTAATTGGAATAATATTAATTCATTACACAATTACACATTAAAAACAATTGTTTACGACTACAATTACTGTTAAAACTCTACCTTGGAAATGGATATTTGAATGTAATAACTAAAGTTAACATCTCACCTGTAATTCAGGATGCCTTCGCGGATTCCTCATTTCATGATACAAGGGCAGTACGAGAAACACTCTCAGTGCTTCTGCATCAGGTGGGGATGTTTTCACTTTCTTTATTATATTTTCTGTTAAGTGACTAAATATCTGGAAAAAGTTATATGTATATACAGCTATTTTACTAAATTACTTTGTTCTGATAGTATCAGTATTTATTAGACAACAGTTATTTTTCAATTTATAATATTATAATTGAAAAATATACTCACAAGTTCTTTAATAGAGGTATTTTCTAATCGACTTATAATATGAAAAGCCTCTTGTGCCTTCACGAGATCTACGCCAGGCGTTTTAGTGTTACAACCAAAGTGCGCACTGTTTTGTAACAAGAATGAGCCGTTGATACACGCTAACGATCCGAACACTGTTTCCAAGTACGCCATAAGGTCCTATAATAAATAGAAATTATTTTGGAATTAATAAATAACAAATTCTCTTAAAGTTTGGATTTTTAGGCAAGATACAAAATATTCAATGATAAAGTGTTAATTAGTAATATAATACCTACTTCAATTAATAATTAACAATTTTATAAGCAAAACATTGCTATAAACGTCGAAATCAAGTGAACATCCAAATGATAATAACACAGATTCTTAACCCATCGTAAAAGTATTAATACTTCTATAGGTATTAAAAATACAATAGTAGAGCCATTTTACTAGGCAACATTTGACAGATCAACAAAATTCAACAACGTAACCTAGTAACGACGGCATAGAATAATATATTATTTCGTTTTGTTAGAACTGCATATTTGCTTAACTTTTTTCAATTACGATTACATATTTATAATAATAATGACCGATACAAGTAATTTTAAGATTAGATTTTACTGATAAACCATTCTAAACATAATATACAATTTCTGATTTAAAGAACTGACGTCGCTACAATTTTGTGTCAATAAACCTTTTTTCTTTTTAATTAATACCAGAGACGTTACTCTAAAAATCGAAATCTGACATCTAGAATCGAATGCATTGATTACTTGTGAATAAAAATCATCATAAATTAATAAATGTGTTGTGTTTTTTTTAATTATGTAGATAAATTGACATGTGTTTCAAGTTCGATTGACAAATGTTTCAAGTCCGTATCGATTAATTCACTTTAATCGATGTTTTTAAGCAGGTTACCTCTCTTCGAAGATAAAATTGATAGACGTCAAATGTTGCCTATTAAATTGGCTCGACTATTATACACAATACCATTCATTGAACGAACATATTATATTTAAAAAATCTTACTTGATTTACAACATCATCGTCTTTGAAGACCTCACAAGCGGCTATTTTAGGTATGTTTAGCGTCATAATTTG
>CAJQZM010010978.1:0-13376 GCA_907164665.1 Colias nastes | reverse complement strand
TACACTGTAATGCTCTTCAAGAGGAGAAAACTCTAAGAACTTTTTATTTAGAAGTGTAACTAGGGGGCGTACTTTTGTGTATTTGTCTTGCAAATCCAGATTATCATTGACATGAAGGTGGCGAAAAATAAAGTCAAATCTATCCCTAGTCATAGCCGAGCTGATCAATTCATTCTTTGTATCAGGGGAGTTTTCCCAATACATTCTTCTACGGGGGAGCCATGAATAACCACTAACCAACAATATGCCGATGAAACATTTCATATCTTCAGTGGTTATGTCTCCAGGCAAATTCTTTTTGACAGCATATTTATTGCTCTCTGACACCAACAACGAAATAACATCTTCATCTAAGAAGTTTTCAAACCACTCAATTGGGCGCTTATCTTGGCAAGCGCCTTGAACATCTGGCCAATTCACGGGATTTTTTGCCAAGTCCCGTTTTCTCCATGCGTAGGTACGCCTACGTTTAGTTCGACCTGTAGAATCAGAAGGTTCTTCTTCTGTATCACTCACCATAATCTGCCCTTGAATCATTACTTCAGCCGGTTGAAGCAGAATGTTTCGTGGCAAATTATTCAAAGTTACATTATCATCTTCACCCGAATCTTCGTCAGTGAGACAGTCAGGATCAACAGGAGGAGGTAGAATACATATCAGTCGTTCTCTATAATCTTCTTCATTATCAGAAACATTTTCTAAAGCATCTAAAATTTCATGCGCAGCTAACGGTCTGTAAAGAAAAAGTTGTATTATTGTACTAAAATCATGTATATTATCCTACTGTCCTATATATAGTACGCTAGTATTTGTAACAAGTTATACGTAATTTATTTATATTATTTTGCTAGAATATTTATTTAGTACAAAAGTTAAGGTTATCAACTAGATATTAACACAGAAAAAAACAACTCACGAGTAAAATATAACTTTTTATACATACCTGTCATTTGCCATGTCTGCAACGCACTTTTATTACACACTTATAAGGTAAAATATAAGGTAAAAACTGTTAAAATAACTGTCTTTTTATTTTTTCTAATAAAGCTGACACGTTTCTTACTGCAAATCATAAGACTAAATAATCTTAGATAAAGAGGGTATTCTGATATTTTTTTTTATTTCTACTGTCCTAAATATAGGACAGTAGGCTTATCTGGGTTAACTTACCATAATGCAGTAAAATAATATAGCTACATTAAGGGTGCTTTTCCACCAATAATGTGCGAGGATGTGTAGCGAGGAATGTGATTGTAAATAACCAATATTATCACTACAAACTTGAAACTAAATGAAGCGATATGATTGGTTATTTAAAAACACACTCCTCGCTACACATCCTCGCACATTATTGGTGGAAAAGCACCCTAAAGGCCGTTTTCAACACTTACTGAGAATACCCGTTTTCGTGTATCTATTAGTTAAAATTCTAACTAATAGATAAGCTGAACAAGCTTTGAAACTGGCCAATGATATTTTCATACTAATATTATAAATGCGAAAGTTTGTGAGTGTATGTATGGATGTTCGTTTCTCTTTAACGCAATACTATATAACCAATTACAATGAAATTTAGCACGCACAAAGAAGGTAATATGGATTAACTGTTAACTCATAGGATAGGTTTTATACCGGTAATCCCACAGGAATGGTAAACATGCGGGTTTTTCTGTGAAAACGCGGACGAAGCCGCAGGCGAAAGCTATTTATAACAATAATTACGATTTTAACTCGTGTAAAATGTGGTATTAAGTACTATAACATCGCTTATAACTATTCTTGGCTATATCAAAATTAGTCGTTGTAAGATTTGCCAGGAAATTAGCTTATTATGAATTTATTAAATCACTTATTTTATTAACATGACTGTACTAAAGACTATAATCGCAAAATTCATTTACGAGGTATGTATGAAGTCTGTTGTAAAACAGCTGATCAGATATGCATGAAATTTGTCAAAGGATCTACATTAGCACTACTTCCATCCACGGGAAAACTACGAAAAGCTGAAACTAACGTGGAATTTCAGCTAATTTTAAACATATCTTATCAGTTATCACACCTAAAATGTAATAAAAATACGTGTGGCACGAGGACTGCCGCGGTAAATCTATTGCATAGCATCGCATTGCTGTGCCAGTTTGAGTGGGGGGTGGTAGGTGTTTTCGTTACGGAATTTTTACATTCGGTCGCCGCGCTAAAGTCTGAGATAAAAGCTATGCAATAGCTTAAAAATTCATATCTACTAATGTAATTTTTCCCGTAAAACAGTATGAATTACGTCGAAATCATACATTGGCTTAATTAAATAAAAGCGGCTTAAACACAATCAACTAATTAAATTTGACGCGAATCTGAGGATTAACTTTCAGTGCAAATTTTAGCTCCATGATAATTATTGTATCTCATATCATGCAGTTTAAATTGCAGTTTTACATTTTACAGTTTTACACATGGCCTTTTTATATTTTAAAAAGGATTTTTATTAGTGACAATGTTATTAAAATGAAAACTATTTTTTGTGTTCGTCAATAAGCCGTTTGATTTTAATGTTAAAATGTGGAATTCAAAACGGATTTGTATTGATAAATGAAGCAATATTATTTATGTGTAGCAATATTTAAGAAAACATTATATTCATTAAATAATAATTAATATTAAAGCCACAATAATATAGTTAATAAACTCCGGCAGCTCTGTTACTTCTAAGCTCCGGCAAAATAAGTATTTTTGTAACATTTAAGTTAATATCGAAGTAATTCGACATCTCTTAAACTATTACAACTTTCTTCTGTCCTCCTAGTTGTAATTTTTCCAATAAAGATATATGAAGGTCTAAATTTATTCCTCCTAAAGTTTTGTAATAACTTACTAATATTATTCACTGACAAATATGAAATAAATTTAGGAAAGAAACGTGTTTTTGACCTTCCTAGAGAAAAAGTTACATTGTTAAACGGTAGAACTGGAACTAGATTTTATTTATGGATCAAATAAAAATGTAATATAGCAAACGCTAATGAAAACCACTTTAATATGTAACTATAATATAAATATATTTTTATTTTATTATATAATATTCTTGATTAGCTTTGGTAGCTTGTTAGTTAGAAGACTTTATTATACATCTACCACAATTTTTTATAAATAATCTAATTGCCAGGCAAGTTAGGTACTGCTTAAAATAAACACAAAACCACAATTTAATATTCTCAGTTACATTGTCCTCTAGATTTTAATATTGAAAGAAAAATATTAATTAGTGTCAACTCTACTCCTCTTTTACCAAGCATATAGTTTTTAATAATATGACATACTTGTTATACATATAAAAAAAATCAATTACACTCGTTTCCAACCCACACTGCAACAAACAGATTCACAATTTATTTATACTTACATTACATCCAATCTCGTTTCAAACGAATCTATGAAAATTAAATGAATACCATTCACGACCAAGGAACCCTTCTTAATTACGTACGATTCATGTCCGTAGGTGGGTGAATGGGTCGTATTAAAGCTCGATCTAATCTTAATAGTCCATACCATTTACAGCAAGGGATTGCGGAGTGCCCGACTCTTGATTACAATGTAATTTATTTTTACTGAGCGATTTATCGTAATTGAGATGTGTTCTTTTATTTATTAACTAGCTATGCCCCGCGGTTTTACACTGTTCTCCGCTCCTGTTGGTCTTAGTGTGATGATATATTATAGCCTATAGCCTTTCTTGATAAAAGGGCTATCTAACACCGAAATAATTTTTCACATCGGAACAGCAGTTCCTGAGATTAGTGCGTTCAAACAAACAAACAAACTCTTCAGCTTTATAATATTATAATACCTATATATAATATATAATATAGCAAGATATGGAGGGTTAATTTAAGATATTGACAGGATGAAACTAGCCTATGTTACTTGCTTAGAAAATAAGCTAGTGAAAGTCAAATGTGTTTCAGAGATGAGCCTGTACAGACATAAAAGTATTTATTTGTTGTTTTATTTTATGTATTAGGCCTATTTTAATAAATAAGTAAAAAAAACAAACTCTACAATTTTGTATATGTAGATGATGTTTGAAATAATGTTTTCCCAAATGTAATAAAAAAATAATATTCGCTTAGCAAACACAACATCGAAAATCGGACAAAGCACATCCAATATGTATTTCTTTATGCACTATACCAATAACTAAAATTTAGAAACTACGATTTCTAACGTGAACAAATAATGACATCAAACATAGGTATACAATAGTAAAAAACACGATCGTTTTTTGTTGTTAATTCAAGATAACAAAAAATTTATGAAATTTTTTCATTATCACTGATCCTTGATAACCGTAAAACGTTTGAGCTGAATCGTTCCATTCAAAGTGGATCAAAATTATTGATTCTAAACTCTTAAGGATTCGGTTAGTTACATACAAATAAACAAGTGAAAGTAATAACGTATATAATATGTAAAATATCGTATTAATCATACCAACAACTAAACTTTAAAACTCAAAAGCAAATGAACACTATTTTATTTATTCTAAGAACTATTCCTTAAAAATAAAACGTCTTTTTAATCGGTTAAACTAAAAACCAAAGCACTACACGGATCATCAACACGAAATGGGAACAACGTACGTAGATAATCCCGGGGCACAAGGCCAGGGCTGCCAACAGATTATACTAAGCAGCTTGTCATTTTATAGTGTTATTTTCTAAACAACGATAAACGGTGATGTGATTATGTCATGTTTGATAACTTTTATAGATAGGGGGAGTGTTATAAGTAACGTTTTATCCGACTAATATTATAAATACGATAGTGTTTGTCTATGTCTCTATTATTAACGTTGTAATGGAGCAATTCTGTGATACGATTTTTACCTGAAGATAGGAGACTGGAGATTAATACATCGGTGAAAAGTCTCATATTGTTTCACTTGTGAGCGAAGCCGTAGCGAGAAACAAGTATATTTATATTTCTGTTTTTCTACGAACTGTGTCTGAAATGTTAGTACCTAGGTATATAACTACCAAATATATGAAACCTTTTGATGCTGATTTTAGCAATATTTTAGAAACATGTTACAATGTTACAATCCCTTGTTTACAATAATCTAGCTGACTACATTTTTTTTAACCTATAAAACTTAAGTCGATCGTATATAATCCAAAATACCCTAATAGAACAGATGCAATTTTAACATTATTAACAATGAAAATACACAAGTAAATTAAATCAATGTGAATCATGTTTGTTCATAGTAAATAGTATCGTCCGAAGATTGATATACGGGTCAGTAGCGACTGCATAAATCAGATTTACATACGATACATATTCCACTAATCTAACCAAGTTCTGAATATACCACAACCGTTTGATTTGCGCAAAATCTACTGAAACGGAATCGTTTCGAAATTGCAGAGAAATAGCTTAAATCTCTAATAAATATGACAATGTATGGGTTCTGCAAATATGTTAGGAAGCACTTGCTTGCTTTACGATTTTACAATCCATGATAATACTATTATGGATGTAATATTGGAATGAAAATAGTTGTAGGTTTAAGGGACAAACATATAGTTTTATTAAAAAATCAACGACTACATAGTTGAAATAGTAGATGACAGTTTTTGCTCGTGGTTTGCTGAGATAGTTCCTTACGTAAAAATTAACAAAAAATTAAAAGGATATTTTTCCAATACCGGAATTCAAATCTACGATAAAAAATAGTAGTAAGATCTAAAATAGGTATCAGTAGAATTTTATACAATAATATATTAACAATGGCTAGAAAATAATTCAAGAACAGTTAAATCAAAATAAAGCGTATTACTAAAACACAATCTAAAAACACATAGTCCATGATATCTGAGATCTTCATAAGTTCAGAAACTTCGCCCAGCATGTTACTTGCGAGGGACATTAAAACTTTTATTAAGTTCTCTATTACTAAGTCTCTCATAAATCTGAGATGTAATAAAGACACTTGGATACAAGTAAATATGATTTAGAAAGATAGAAAACAAATTTGTGTATGGATACAATAAATAAAAACACAAATTTACTATTATTAATTGTTATTTTTGTTATTTAGATGCATTCATTTCTAGTTTTATATTTCTGTCTAATCTTAACCTTTGAAAGTATACTCAAAATTAATTTTACTTTTATTTGAACTATATAATATTTCTGTCTGTCTTGTGTTTAATTTCTTCGTTAAACCTCCTTCAATTTCCTTAGCTATTTGGATACCTATGAGTATTAAATGATAACTAGGTACTATTTATTTGTAGGTAAAGATTTTATATCAAAAAATTTTTATATATAATTTTAAAATAATTAAAACTCCTTTGGCAGCCCTATCGCAGCAGCCCTGAGCCCGAGTGCTTTTGTTACTAGCGTCATGTTCCATGCAACCCAATATGCCACAAAACTGCTCTAAAAACTAAATTTAAAATAATTAAAACTCCTTTGTGGCAGCCCTACCGCAGCAGCCCTGAGCCCGAGTGCCTTTGTTCCTAGCGGCATGTTCGAGTGACGCGCTCCCGTCACGCTGTCTCGACGATTTATGCCTTTAAATTCAGACGACTAAAAAAGCCTTTTTAAAGTGCACAAATGAGCATTTGTACGCCTTTGAAATGAGCTTGAGACTAAAATAGATGAAAATCAAGGTGCATCGGGGTAATTTCTGTAAATCATATACGGAGAAATTAGCAGGTAACTAATGATTGATTAAAAATGAATGTTTTTATTATCAAATCTGTATATTTTCATACAATACCTTCACATACTCGTACTTACAATGAAGCGATCCTCTGAAGTGGTATTTACAAATTTAAGAAATTATCCCACATCCGCTATTCCTCCGAATGAGGGTCACAAAATGATACTTGTGTTATCTATTATAATCTAGCATGGACTTTCACATAGAGTTCATCTGGACTATTAGATTAGGATAAAGAACAAAACAATTACAAATACAAATCTTGACTGATATATAAAATAATAAATCGTTAGGTAACAAATAAAAGTGAGTTTCAATAAGATTGCAAGTATGTATTTTAACGTACTCGTAAGAAATAAAATAATTTATTCGCACAAAATACTTAGATCACATAACGTTGTTAGCGAAAAAGGCATTTAATCTATCGCCATAAGAAGTATTTGCGGAATTTCGGGTGCCCGTAATGACTTCTCTCATACAACCCTACGGAACCCAATTCGAGATTTTATACGGATTCCTTTAGATTGACTATAATTAATCAATGTGGGAGTAGCTTAGGGGCTGATGACCTAAATATATTGTGTACTATATTGGGAAGCTATTTTTTGTTATAATATACTTAATAAAAGAATTTTTAATTTATATATTTTATTGTACGTTATATATTAGGAAGCGATTTTATGTGTAACTAGCTGTGCTCCGCCGTTTCACCCGCATTGCTCCACTCCTGTTGGTCTTAGCGTGATGATATATAGCCTATAGCCTTCCTCGATACATGGGCTATCTAACACCAAAAGAATTTTTCAAATCGGACCAGGTTCCTGAGATTAGCGCGCTCAAACAAACAAACAAACAAACTCTTCAGCTTTATAATATTGGTATAAATGTACTTGATTATTTAATATTTATTTATTTTAACAGGAAATTCATGCTGCACTGATAGATTATTATTTCTTGGTGAATACTTAGTGATAAAAATGGTGACCTGGTTGAATATAGAAGTACTGACCAATAATTTGCCTTAAAGAAAATCGATCATTGATACTACTATAAAATGCCCCTTTTCTAGGACTCCATTGCTTTATTTATTTGAGTAGATATCTAAAATAATAATGTGATTTCCTTGTGAAATTATACTTCAATAGAATATTATGATAATAATGTATTTAATATTCTATTTCTGGAAATATACAATATGCAGATTAGGCCGAGCGTTGGCGTTTGACAAATTGATGAAGAGTACACATTACGTCAAAGTAAATTGTATTGCAAGAGAGAGAAGAAAGATATGATGTAGTTAGGAAGAGAAAGAGAGCTCTATATTGACATAAGTTTAATTTTTATCGGGTTTTAACTTTTGTGTTATACGCAAATTCTTTATGACGACGAATATGAATAACCTACTTAGTACCCACAAGAAACAAAAAAAGACGTGTGGCACTCGGGGACTGCCGCGGTAAAGCTATTGCATGCTAATTGCTATGCCTTCAAGCCACACCTCCGCGCCCGTCGGAGTGGGGAGCGTGAGGTTTTTCGTTACTAAATTTCTGGATTCGGTCCCCGCGCATAAGGCCCGCGATAGAAGCTATGCAATAGCTTAAAAAAAAACATTATTACCTAGGATTACTGTTTCAAATCTAAATAATTATTATTGACTATAATAAAATGTCTAATCACTATCATTGCCACCTTAAAAACCTCTTGAATATTCAATAAAAAATAATTATCTCCTATTATTTAGAATCTTACACGAAATCCATCTTTACTTTAAAAATAAAGAAAAAACACATGATCCAGAAGACCGTTGATTCAATATTGAATTGAACTTAAAACAAATAAGTGCTCTTAATGAACAAAAGAAAACCTTGACTTGCTTTTAATTAAACGGAAACGAGTCAGTCATCATTCATTCGAGCAATGTTAATATTTCTCAGTGAACTCAAAACATTGAGCGAACAAATTGACAACAATAATTTCTGCTGTGATTGTTCTGTGAAGATAAACATGATGGTTAATGACTTTGTTTATTTTCAAAATTGCTGGAAAATGCTTTATATTGTTTGGAACATATATTCACTTCTTGTTACGATTGTGCTGTCTCCTGTAAATGCGTAAATTGGCGGAAAAGACGCTGAATTGTAAAGGGACTATTTGGTTGATTTTTCAAATATATTGATGACAAATTAAACAATTGTAGTTTTATTTCTAGAGTTATATCACAAATGGAGATTTCCAATCAACAACTTTTACCATCATTTATAAATTCATAAATATTTTATTTTGTACTAAGTATTTGTGAATAATTTCAAAATTTAACACCAAACCAGCTAATTTTAATCCGATCCCGTGTAATAATATTGACTCCATTATAAGGAAAGGTTCTCATTAAATTCTGTGTACTTTAAGAGTTAAAAAGTGTTTAATTTCTCAAGTCCAAGATGGAGCTGAGGTACAAAATTTATCATAAAGAGACTTTCCATTATTACCAAAACTCGGCTTCAAGTTCTGAATTATAAAAGTTTGATAATTAAGTTCCTTCGCTCTTCGCCTGACCAGAATTACATATTTTGTAGTTTCTTCTTACTTTTAAGAGCACTTATACGATGTAGTTGATAATAATGTGCACCTAATATATGAAACAAAACTTAAATGTTAAGAAAATGATGTTTTTTAAAGAGTTAAAAAACCAAAGGAATGGGTATTCCTTAAGGTTAACTTTAAGAACCTTGCTTTGACTTTGTCATATTTTGATTTTCCAGGTAATATGCTTTGAATGATAAACTATTTGCTAGAATTGTTGCTGTTCTATAATTAAAGTAATTTAAGGAAACCATTATATAATATGGATAAGAAATAACACGCGAGGCCGGGTTAAATATTAGTTTGAAATGTAATAAGAATGTACTGCGATTCTACACAGCTGCCTAATTGATGTAGGTAGTTGATAACAAATCGCAGCAACTCAACGACTATTAGCAAAGTGAAGGTAGTTGGGTCGAACTCGAACATCGTATAAACAACGTCCGAGCTCCTAGGCACGATTCGTAGAATGCGCCACGAGACAAAGGAAAGCGGCAATTTATAGTATTCGTGAGCTAAACATGTTTTGACAGGAAATAGTGACAACTATAATATTCATCCACAAAAATATTAAATCAAAAGTTACTACTAACAGTATGGTATATTGTAATGGAGTGTAATAATAATTACTTACTTTTACTTTTAATAATAATTAATGAAGGAATGGTGACTAGTACTCACTTCGGAGGGCTGTAAAACCTTAACTATTGACGTAATGAAAAAATGTTGTGAATAAAAGTTGTTTTTCGAAAAAAAATCTACAAAAATGGTCTGATATCATTTCTTCGTAAAATTATAAAATAAAGTTTTATTTAAAAATATAAACATCTCTAAATTCTGAACATTTTCGCTTATAACTTTTTCATTTATAGTTCTACGACAAAAAGTTACTGAACCGAAGTTGTAGAGAATTTAATTTTCAACAAATAATGTTAACATTGTTTTATTATCAGATAAATAGTTTAAGAGATATATCGTAAAAACCATTTCAACCGCTATTTTCAAGATGGCGGCCATGGGACAAGGGTGGCGACCCCACAAACTTGGTGATAACTTCACACTGACCCCCCCTACACATCAAAAAAATAAAATTGCGTCCACTAAAAAACGCAACCCCGAATGTAACTTTTCAATGGACTATTACGTTTTTTTTAAAATAGGGTCATATTTGACGAGATAAACGACTACACGAGCTGCTGATTACTTTATACTGAGCTAGATTGTTAAAAAACGTAGCTTAAGAAACACAGCACAGCACAGCGCAGTACAGCGCAGCATCGTTTAATTGTTAAAAAAACGTAGCTTAAGAAACACAGCACAGCACAGCGCAGTACAGCGCAGCATAGCTCGATGTTGATTTTTCACCCTAAGGCTGTTTTATCCCATTGCATTGTGACAAATGTCCTTTTAAAAGCATATAAAAGCTTATGTTCAAATACAACAAAAACAAACAAATAAAAATGTAACAATAAGAACACTACTGGTAAAAGAATAATATCCATAAATATCCGGTCTTCGCGTTAACATTATTAATTATTATATAGTTCATGCTTATCGGGTAATTTGATTTGTGATTTAATTTATTCATGCGTTACAACGTCGCAGCCCCAGATGGCAATACGTACTAATGACATTTTCGCTAAATTATCGTAAACTGTTTCGTCGCCTGTTCACTGGATAAACAAACTAGTGATGTGTAGATATCGATATAATATATCAATTTATACACTTTTCTACTTTGAATACACTTTTCTACTTAATTATGCACTTTGGCGTCATGTCTTAAAATCCTACCAAGCAGATACGATAACAAATTAGAAAATATGCTTATAACATGAAACGCACAATACAAAGTCAATTATTTAATAGTTATCAGCTATTTCTGTAAAATTTAGAAACCAATGAGTATTTACAAATTGCATGTATTGATTTACTAGACGTCAATAATAAGTAAAATAAACGTTAATATATTAAGTAATCGTTACGGCAATCTGTTAATTGAATTAATATATAAATTGTAAATATTATCAGGGTACAATAATAATTCAAGATGTAAGTTAGGTTATTTTTATGCACAGAACACCATATTTACAAAATAAAGTTGACGAAAACTACAATAAAATGTTCATAAGCAACGTAAAAATATAATACATAAATTCTATTTACAATATTACATTGCACCAAAATTGTTTCATCGTATTTTCTATCGACTCCGTCCCACCACTACTTGAGTGCGAGTGCTAGCTCATTAGTGGGGTTACTTAGTGTCAACCCAGCAATCTATACTAGACCTAACTTATATTTAACTTGAAATATGTGTTTAGTGTTTATTTTTACAGCAATAAAGCGTGTTACATTACGTTATTATCTTTTGATTTTTTTTTTGTAATAGTTTTAATGTTATTGACTAGTTTAAGACCGCGGAATCGCTCGTAGTACAAAAATACTTACGAAAAAAAAACTTATATTTGGAGATATGTGTGGATTAAAATTACAAACGTATTCTACATAATAATAGTAGGATCAAAGTATCTTTAAAGACATTTTTCAATGCTTGGTTAAAACTTATCCGTCCAATAAAGTATTACACGATAAAATTAAAATGTCACGTAAACTGTCAAATACGGGCAATTAGAATACGTTTTTAAAATGATAGTTTCATACATTATTCGCCGAATAAGTTTTAACCAAGGATTGAAAAATCAGCCCTAAATGTATAAAATAATAATGTTTTACATCAAACCGAAAATCGATAAACGCTCGTGTGTACCAGAATAGCTCTAGGACAGAAATTACGAAAATTATACAATAAGAACGTATTATTTGATTGTACTAACAATGCCATGTTGAAAATTACTCTGCACCGAGTTCTGAATTTATAACGAATATTAAAAGTTTCAAACAAACAATTTGTTTCTTTTGAAGAAGTGAGTTTAGTTTGCGATGACTGATTTACAAGTGTTTTGTAATTGGGTTCATAAATGTCCTGATGGTTTGTTGTTTTATTCGTCTGTCTGTTATATTCTGTTCTGGGTTCGATTCCCGCTAAGCGGATAGTTGATACATAACAATTAACTCACATTGCTGATATTGTAAATGTTAAACTTTCTGTGTGTATATCTATATACATAGATATGAAATTTGGTTCCCATTTCATCTAAGTATATAAAATTTGCTGTTCCCATAAGGAAAATTTTGAGCAACTGAATAGTAAATAATTTTGTTGCTTGGTGTACCTAATATTTGCTAAAACTTAAACATTAAATAAATGACATTAAAAATTTAATTCTTTAAATGTAACAGAGTAATTAATAATTATTATATCCATTGAGATAATATTACAATAATGCATTTGATATCCTGACCAAGTACCCTTCAATATAACATAAAGCCTTTGTTACAGAATAACGAACCCGATCCATTGTTCGAAGCGTCTAGAACTTTCGATAAGGTTTCATCGACATTTGGAATAAAATGTTTTGTTTACAGCTGGCAAGTGACCGTGGCTTTGTCTATTATAATGAATGAAACTTAGTATGTGTTTTGGTTACTGGAAAGTTACCGTAAACGTTATATTTTATTAAAGTACTAGCTGTTGCCCGCAGTTTCGCCTGCGTGGAAAAGATGTTCATGGTACAAACTTTCATCCCCTTGGAGGTAGAATTGATCAAAATCCTTTCTTAGCGGATGCTTACGTCCTAAAATCTACCTGCATGCCAAATTTCAGCCCGATCGGTCCAGTGGATTGGGCTTTGCGTTGATAAATCACTATGTCAGTCACTCAGTCAGTCACATTTAAGATTTACATATTTAAATAGTAATACCGTGAACGTTTTTTATTAAAATACTTAATATTATGCATGAAAGTAAGTCGATCCGTGTTTTTGTTAAACTGCATTTTCACTGCTAAGCTGCTGAAATTGAATTTTTAAATAGATACAGAATCATAGGATTGCGTATATTTTGTCGTAAATAAAAAATAAAAACTGGTTAAGATTGTGATTTCAGCACAGTTTATAAATAACTAGCTTTCCGCCCGCGGCTTCGCCCGCGTTTTCAAAGAAAA
>CAJQZM010010977.1:0-11168 GCA_907164665.1 Colias nastes | reverse complement strand
ATACAGGGTGTTTTTTTAACGAATTGTTTAAAGACAGTTTTATTCTATATATTTTACAAATTCAAGTGATTGGACGCTATTCTATGGCACTAACTGTGCCCCGCGATTTCATCCGCATTGCTCCACTTTTGTTGGTCTTAGCGTGATGATATTATATAGCCTTCCTCAATAAATGGGCTATATAACGCCGAAAGAATTTTTCAAATCGGACCAGTAGTTCCTGAGATTAGCGCGTTCACACAAAGAAACAAACAAACAAACTCTTCAGCTGTATAATATTAGTATAGATGTGTAGTATAGATTTGAGCCAATTAATGATGGGACACAATTAAATAGCATTAAGGTGCAATTAATATGAATTTACTCGAATAAAATCACTCAAATTAAATCTAGTGGTATCAAAGAATAAATGAAAATATGAATATCTTATACACAAAGACTATCTCGTAAATAGTTTTATTGTAGTCCATTTATAACTGTAATGGCTTCGTCCGGGATCCTTATATTGGGGTCAGTTACATATTGTAGAATTGTTGTTAGAACTGACTTATGTATGTAATTGTTTATTTTTAAAGCGACCAAATAAGTACGTAATTGAAACATAACATTCCTTATAAGTTTGTAATGTTTTCATACTTTTTTAACTTCTCAAATCAAAATCAAAACTTCTGAATAAATTTTAGACGGTATATTATTGTTTTGCTCTAATAAATATTTAAAAAGGTAGAAAGATACTTGCCCTTAATAAAAATTAAGGCCTATAGTACTAACCTACAAGTGACGTGGACTTTGATTTTCTTGCTTCTTTCGTAGTACTTATATAATCTATATTATATGTTGATGTTATGATATCTATAAAACAAATCATTTTCTCATCGTATATAGAAGAGAAACCGTGGGTAAGAGCTAGTGATAAATAAATGTGTGTCAACAAAGTGCGTACGTGTGCGTATTATGTAATATTATTATTATTCTAAACACGCACGTGTGGAGTATATTATTATGATACTTCGTAAATTTTGACAGAGTTCTTAGTAAAAAAAATTTATAACTAGCTTCCACCCACAGTTTTGCTTGCGTAGAATCAATATAAAAAGACAAGCTGTAAGTATGTGTAATTTCAAACGAAAGCGTTCAGTAGTTTTTAGCTTGATGTACAAACATTAATTTTTATATTCATCATTGGCTCTATTTATATCTATAATTAAAAATATTTTATACAAACTTAGTTAATCTTTGTATATTTTTTTAACCAAGTTAAAATTATCAACAATACGACTATTATTGATATCTCATATCATTAAACTTACAGTTTAATAAGCGTTTAGTCTGCCAACTTAATATCATAAACTTTATCAAAATAAATTCAGAAAATTGCGTTATCTTAAAGAAAAATCTATCTAGCAATATGCAACCAATCTAGCTAGGAATTTATCTTCATTCTAACGTTCGTTATTTTCAGACTCAGCGTTTAATAAAGAAAAATTTATAGAATCTTCTGCAAACTCAAAGGATTCCTAGCTAATGTTTCAAGCTCCTCCATTTTTCTGATAAAGTCTAGATTCATTTTACATTGTACAAGCTGGTTTCCATATCTTGGATCATTGGAGACGCGCATTCATTGTTTTAGCGAGCGAGATAAAGCTTTTATATGAAAAATATACGAAAATGCGTGACTCGATGTCTCTATGTTAGATTGCTGATTTAAATGTATGGTATTATGATAATACTAGAGGGAATTGTGGTTTCGCTCAGTGGAGGATGAACGGGTTAAGCTACTTACCGCGCGGTTAGGTTATTGATGGGTGACCGCGCAACTGATAAGATTCCTTTGTAAAAGGTGTACACAGCTAATTGATGACTTGATGACTCAGAAAGCTTATCACCTGCGTGGTAATAGAATCAATCGAAATTGATGGATTATATGCATTTGCTATATACTCCTGAATGAGCCATAAATTTTATTTTTCTATGAAGAAGTATAATGCCAATTTAATTCGTCAGAATAACTCAAATTAGATTAAAACGTTAACAAAAAGTGTATCAACATAATATAATCGACGATTATCTATCTGGGTTTATAACTTTAAACCAACACGCATTTATTACAATACTGTTTTTATCCTTGCAAGATAACAAGGCAATAAACTCTTTATTTCAATCGAAAAGTCACTTCTAAGTTTTAGCCGTAATCGAATATAACAAAATGTTATCGAAAAATCTTAATAAAACATTTATCGTACAAAATCTACAATCACGCGTTGAGCCACAGTTTTACAATATTTCCTATTGTAATACTATAGTTGAGCAAAATATTATCGAAGTGATATTTGTAATTGTATGATAAAATTTATACAAATATCACGAATAAATACTTTTAAAATGTTATTGGTAATCTAAAATGCTTCCTTTGCCATTTTTATTGCTACTTCGCACTAATATTAAAATGACATTAATTACAATACATACGATTTTACACAATTATTTGCACGCATATAAAATTATACTTTAAAATCTAAAAATAGTGTTTCTCAAATGAACTTGTAGAACAATATCATAAAATGATAACATAATGATAACGAAATGACAACTTAACCGCATATCAACTTGTATCACCAATGATTTCACTAGCCTATATCACTAGCCTATATCACTAGCCTCCTATAAAATTGTATGTAAATTCGTAAAAGATAATTACATACAAGTGGAGATCATAAAAAGTGATGCCAACATTAACAGAGGGTCTATACGTTTTATGAGGACGAATTATAATTTTAAATAGCTTTGTTTGCTTATATCTGATATCAAATTTATTCCTCTATGGAGTTTACGGGTGGACAAATTGCAAGAGGATGAGCTTGGGATAATGCCTTGTTCAATCTAATTGATTCAGAGTAAGCTATTGAATTACTGTTATTTTACATATGCTTTGACTAGGTCTATACGGTTTATTTTATAATTCTTTATTATGATACTTACACTAAATTTATTTTTAGACAGACAGTGTATTTTGTTGATCCCCAAATTATAAAATAATTAAAATTTCATTATATTTATAATACAAGAGCAAAACTTAAACGATTTATTTACAAACATCTGAAGCACCTTTTGAGAAATATATATATTTTACTGCAAATTAAAAAAAATCCTTGATTTTTACGGATTTAAAACGCAATTTATATCCGCGTCGAAATATATCAAACAATCAGATTACTAATTCCTTTACTACCAACAATAACTATCCATATACCCTAATATACTGAACAGTGAACATAATAAAAAAAGAACTCTAAAGAAGCAGGTGGAAATCTCTACCATCCCACATAAAGAACTATACAAACATAATGATAAACATTGCTACTAATTCCGCTACCGTGAAGATACAATCGGCGCATTGTTTACGTAAGAACAAGTCAAGTGCTGATGCATATCAAATGAACATTCATCTTAAGGCTCAAATACGTTTTGAAATTGTATGGTGAAATGAGATTTTATGTAATGTTAGGGCTTTTTTTCCGAATAGTAAAGAAGTAGTGCATTTTTTTACATACTCCGGACTAAGATGCGAATTCCAGGCATAATACCTAATACCTGACAGCTCTTAAGTATGTTCAATGAAATAATAATAAATCTATATACAATTTTGTTATAGAAAAGTCAAAAAGAATAAGTTACATCCATATTTATAGAGCCTCCTGTTGCAAAGCAATATGCATGACATAGAAAAAACACCTTATTTAGGTGAAATTCGATTATAGTAATACTATATTTCGACGTCTATTAACACTTATAACCACATTTCAATATTCTGAAAGTTCAAACTCGGCAGCAAATGATTTGTAAAGACGTTAATATTTCATAACATTGAATTGTAGAGATATTCATAGAACAAAGTTGTAAATCAGCGGTAAACCGCTAAAATTATCACACATTATAACACATACTATATATGATAAGTATCTTATGATTACTACGTTTTTATGCTTTACTAGTTTATTACTGTGGCTCTGCGTGTTTACTTGATACGTGTATTTATATGGTATTAATGTTATAAAATATTATTGAAGTAAATCTTATGTAATTTTATTTTTTACAAAATCCGTACAAAATCCGTGCTTCGCTGTTTAAATATAAGTATAATTTATTACTACGGTAGTTATAATGGTTATCCCTAGGTGTATTTGTATTTTGCAGTATTACTACCAAGGTTTTAGATCAATGCTCTTAGAGTAAGATGCAATTCTTAAAGAGTACCTACCTACTCTCGATCGAACTTCGCTAGGGTAAACGTAAAGAAAGATAAGGTAACCTTAATAAATATTACATGATTTTAAAAGAGCAATGGAGTTTCTTGTCGGTTCTTCTCCATAGATACTGCTTTCCGAATCGGTGGCATGTAAGAAATATGTAATGTCGATTCAAAACTGCTTCTAAAAGAAGTCTAACGGAATAAATTAATGTTTGAGTTTTAGTTAAATTCATTGAAATTTACTCGTAGTAAGCAAAGACCTCTAAAAGACGGATACAATTAAGTATAATAAGAGGTTGTGCAGTTCTGTTTAACATGTCATATCTTTGATCGATGTTTACTGGCTATTATTATCCATTGCGATGGATGTGCTTTGAGAATCTTCAAGGTTTGATATGGTTAAGTGTATAATTGTGTTTTGGGTAATAACTGAGATTATAAGCTGATCTGCAAAGGAAACACATCCTTTTCGCAAATATCCTAAAAAAGAAACAAAAATGCAACGGCATGTGTCATACTATTTCAATACTGCTTTTAATCCATTATTCCGCAACGCCGTACAAAAATCATGGAGAAAAGGGGAAAAAATCTCTACCTGTACTTTTGAATTCTCATCTGCACTCAGGTGGACAGCTTACAAGTGACGGCATAGTGCTGAATCGTGATATCGTTCTAGATAGGTCACCTGGTGGTTCAAATGACCCATAACTTTTTCAACATGGGCCTGTAGTCTAATAGTACAATATATTGACTAGTTATATTTATTTATAACATAGTGAGCAGTGTTTTACGACAAACAAAACGCAGCAGTTATTACCAAGAATGCATACTTCAGTCATATAAATTAGACCGTGATTTATTACCGTATTCTAGTTAGGTATATTTAGTTTATTATTAAACTTCCGTTAATATAATCGTACTTGCGGTCGAAAGTAATTAATCATGTATTCAAATTAGCCAGATTTAGATACATTGTAAATCGTGTTATGTAATAGGTAATTTAATGTCCATATTTTCAACATCGTGTGTTCTATTTTCAGAGCAATATGTGCTTATAATAAAGTTATTAGGAACTACATACATATATGTAGTTGTAGATCCCGACTTACTTGTGTGGTTTAAGCCATAAATTTGCCGATTCAAACTCTGGTCTATCTTTGTATACCAAGTTACATACAGAACTGATCAGCTGTTTTACGTGAAAAAAATCTTCGGTTATTATTTATACACACCGCCAAGTAAAGTAAGAATTTATAAGATTAGTAAGGTAAATACCTATGTAAGATAAGACTAGTTTACCGGTTATTTTAAAAATATATCTATAAAGCAACAGGTTTTTTTACTAGAGCAAAACTAGTGTTGACATATAATAAAATAATGTTTATAGATTTTAATGCGATTCCTTATTTTTTATAACAATCAATTGTTACTAGAGTGCAAGTTTATTTGGTTGTACTTTTGGAATATTTGTCGTCAATTTATTTAAAGGTCAAATAATTGTAAAATATCTCCAGTAAGTAAAATGCGGTATTACCTTCTACGTCTATGAATAGGCGAGTTTTTAAAATACCAAACTGCATCGAAGGCTTAATATTTTATTACAGTATTTTTTAATCGTTTTAATAAAGGATGTTCGCAAAGATAAACCATATTATTATGTTAATTTCTGTCCTCCCACAATTGTACATGAAAAATAAAATAAAATATGCATCTTCATTGATACATGATGTTCCAGTCTTTTTAAGCTGAATATTTATTTTGGTTATAGGTACATTGTACAAATTAATAAAAGGAAGGCTAAAAGCAAATTAATAATAATCAGGTCGATTGATGAAAATGAGACCGAAAACATAAATGTAACGAAATTACGTGCTATATTTTAAAACAGGTATTTTAAAACTTCTTTAGGCGCGTTGAGAGTAAAATTTCAAGGTCGCGTCATGGCAATACCGTCACGTCATGGAGTTAGGTGACGATTTTGGTATCTTTGAATCTTGCCAAGGAAGTTTCACTTCTGACACGTGTGCTTGGCACACACGCTCTTCTTTATCTGATAAGATGTGATTAGAGATATGAGGAATCATTGAAAATACTAACATCTGCTCTGCACATATTAAGCTGTCTCTAGGCTGCCTCTTAACATATTAAGTGTCGTAACTACCCAGAAAATTATAAAAAAGCTGATGATACGATATTTAAAACATTAAGGGCACATAAAAGGTTTCAATCAAGGCTAACCAGTCAAGTGATAAAAGGCATAACTTATTTCCCAAGTAAAGTAAATTGTACTTAAAAAAGTACATAAGGAATAGCTAAGTAATTGCCTACTAATGAACGAATGATGGAAGGCAAATCAATTTGCGAACAAAAAATACATCGTATTTGTTAATTTGATTCGCTCGTAGCAATTTTAGTTTTTATCTAATACGAATTAATAATACTGGTTTTTGATTTATCACGTGCAGATCTTCTAAATATCGAAATACTTGTTATCTTATGGGAAAAATCACTTTTTACATGCACCTTAAAAAGCACATAATATAATTTAAAAGCTTCCTAGATAATCAAAAAACTCTGTTTATCTCTTATAATTTTCAAAAACCACTTATTAATGTATATCATATTATGTAACGTAAAAAATCTATGCATGTCAACATAATATGGGTAGGTTATAAGTACATTTAAAGAAAAACAATTACATACAGAAATGCTGTACTTAAAACAAAATGAAATACCACTCGAATAAATATCAATAAAGGCCTTTGAAGGTACAATTTTAAAATTAATTTCGTATAAACCGGCACTAATAATTACAATATATGAATAACCTCGTTATGGGTCTAGTGAGCAATTAAAATGCACCTGGCTGATAAGAGCGTCTTCATACGCGATGCTTTCAACGCAACGTTTTTTTTTTGGAAACGCAATATGTAATTCATATGTGTTCAAACTATTTCGTTCGAGGGGAGAATCAATTCGCAGAATCGTTATATTATTGTTGTTTGTTTTAACATAATTTTTATGTTATTAAAAACACAAAGTAACGTTTTCCAAGTAGAAAATGTTCCACATATAATGACATCCTATAGCATTCTACAAAACAAGGGAGACAAATCAGTTATTTATCTATTTTGATTACGTCACAAGTTGTTAATCACAAAATGATAGAAACAACAATTAAAATCAAATAGGTAAATGATAAAATAATTTTGTATTCGTAAACTACGTCGAAATTCATATCTTACATGAATAAACAATTTCTAACTTTAACTTCAAACGGTTGCCGTAATTTCTTCCCTCGGAATAGTTAGGGAAAGTTTAAATTAATAACAAAATTGTAAATTAATTTACGGAATTATCTCTCGCTTATATTTTATACAAAATACTATTTTGTTACGCGCTTCTAAACGCAAAGCGCTTGAAATGGACTTCTCAAGATCAAGACATTTTATGATCTTCAAATGGTTTAAATATACGTTAATATACAGCTTAAATAAGGTACTTGAATATCTATAATTACATTGGCCTTTAAATATTTCATTACACATACGAATTGTAATGTATTTACCTATACATGTATCTACCAACTAGCTCCTTCACTTTTTAAATATTGATTAATATTTTTAAAAACGACTTTTGTAAATTTCATATAATATATTTGAGGTTATAATACCTTTTTGTAGTCTGTAAAACTATATTTAACACTAGCTTTCCGCCCGCGGCTTCGCCCGCGTTTTCAAAGAAAAACCCACATAGTTCCCGTTCCCGTGGGATTTTCGGGATAAAACCTATCCTATCTCTCAAGTTGGATCGAACTGCACATGGTGTGCGAATTTTATTATAATCGGTTAAGTGGTTTAGGAGTCCATTGAGGACAAACATTGTGACACGAGATTTATATATATTAAGATAGCTTGCATACAAGTTTTTTATGAAAAAGTCCAGTCACTTCTTATCAAGGATACATAATGTATCAAAAATACATTTGTGTGAAATCCCCTTAACGTCCAAACACGCGAATGCGCTTCTTTAATACGTTGTCTTGCTTAGTTATGGACAATGTCCGACATCTTATCTACACGCCATTATCGCCACATTTCCAATGCAATAAGACATAAAATCCTATAACATACGAGTTGATAACTAGAGAAGCCTGCAGCGTGGGAAATACAAGTGCGAATCCAAAATACATTGATATTTTTTCATACGTTGACAGTTGGAATAAGTGTATGTTATAAATAGTATGGGTACCGGATAACAACTTACTCTGCAACTGATTACGGAGAGGATATTATATATATACTGGAGTTATTTTTACTGTCATTGCGAAATGACTGTATCAGCATTCATGAACACGTACCTAAATGAACTCTATATTTTATGGGACAAAAATAGGGATATATTTTGTTTATTTTGTAGATGTTATAAGTTTCGTGTTGTCCAAGATGCTTTTTAAATTAAAAGACGAATTATTTACAGCTATAGAAAAAGTAAGGAAGGAAGAAAGCTACAGAAAGTAGAGACACAAATTATTTTTGGACAGAAACATTATAGGAATATTTGTCTATGTCTGTTGCACCTTCCAGGATGTTACACAGGTTTAAGGATTTAAAATTAGTATCACATTGTTACCATGATTGACAGCTGTATTCCTAGAAATAAGGTCAATGCCCGTATTTAATTAAATCGAATACACTTAATCAAACTTAATAATTCTCATAACTCTATTACAAAGCATACGTATTAGTTATTTGCGAATTCACAAGTAAAAAATAATTCTATTCCATTGTGTTTGAGTTTGTTTTTTCAAATCACCAGAAATAAATCGGGTTTCGATTTTTTGCACACATCAATTACTAATTTGAAACCGAATGTATTGTAAGTGCTATTATTAATACACGTTTTTATGGCAATTATAAGTATATGAAGTGTATCTAATGATGATAATTTGGTTTATGGTATAAGTTTTAGGGTACTATTGTTCGAATATACTGTAGTCATCGTGTTTGGTTGAAATTCAAAGTTCTAATTCTGACAAGGTGCGTCTATGTTCCACTGCATGTATCAAGATGAAACATAGGCTACATTCGACATTTGCAATGTATGTACATATTATATATTTTGACTTTTTTAAACTACTAAACTCAGAATGATGCATCAAAATTAGTTCAGTAAGTTTTAGGTCATAATCGATCTCAATACTATCTATTACTATGCCATTATGTGAAGTTTATGTAGGAAATCATGTATTTATAGATACGACTTAACTTTGAGATATAAATAAAAACAAACATTCATTTCTAAAATTGTAAAGTAACGATAAGTCTATGGGAATAATGTAATATATTTAGTATACAAAAAAAAATCTAAAAACTACTTTTGAAATCCGTTAAAACTATTTTTTAATATTGTACACGTGCAGAACCATATAAAAATATTTCTCGATACATTTTTACAAGATTCGTGCCATCGAGATCGTATCTCGATTCGATTCGTTGAACTATGGTATAAGAGCTTTTAATATCGGATAAAAAATAAAAATAAAAACTATTTTAAGCTTATCTCTAAGTACGTTGAAGTGAACAATCTTTTTTTTCTGTGGTGATTATTTTGTTCAAGTTATCAATGGCTGTATTGACTTTAATGTAGGAATGGTATAATTTCGTATGATAAAATAACATCAATAAAACATGATAATATGGAATTACTCTGTGACTTGAGGGAATTCATTTTTACAATTTCATTAAAAAAATCAAACTTAAATGTAACACAAAATAGGTATAAGTTTTAGCAGTTGTGATCTTACATACAAAATCCAATTATGCATTATTCTGCATACTTTTTTAATTCAGATTATTAGAAGAAATAGCGTCGCGGTCGTAATATGCTTAAATATGGCTAATGCTCATTAAACAAGCGAATAAACTTTAAACTGTATATAAAGGAATATTTCTATTCGCTAATATTTTATGTTAACACGTGTGCAACGAACATATTATTGTAATAATGCACGTCATTAAAGATTTATTCAAACGGAAATGCTTCATAATATTATGATTATCATTTATTTATACCTATTTATCTACACTTAATATTATAAAGCTGAAGAGATTGTTTGTTTGAACGCGCTAATCTCGGGAACTACTGATCCGGTTTAAACAAAGTATTTCGGTGTTAGATAGCCCATTTATCGAGGAAGGCTATAGGGTACAACTGCGGAGCACAGCTATTTAACTATATACCGTTTATCTAAGATTTTTGGCCATAGTAATATATCCGAAAAGAGTAGATCGATTTTAAAATTTCATTAGCCAAATGCTATATTATTTATTAGTGTAATTGATGAGAAACTAGTTTTATTGCACCAATATAATTTATTTATAATTTATATTGATTAGTGATTAATCCTTGTGCGAAGACGTATTACTTATTAACCATAAATTGTAATTGTTTGCATTTACCTCAATGCATTGAGTATTTTTAAATACCTCTATTACTTTCTCAATAGGTCTATATTTGTGTGTAAAAGGAAATCTGACTCTGAAAAAGAAAAAACTTCTCTAAAAGTTATCATATACCACACATTCAACAAACACCTATTAAATTCAATACAAGAACTGCAAAGCTTTAAAACGATTGCGATACGTCATTTATTGGCATTGACCCAACAGAGCATGTAGTCCGTTAACGGTGTTGTACAGAATTGTGGCCGAAGGTCACTTCACTTAGCGCAATGTATCTTTGCATCTTCTTACAGATAGTTTGTTTTTGTGTTTTTACTACTTAGCATAAAGAGCGTGCGAGCACATGTGTCAGAAGTGAAACTTCTTTGGCAAGATTCAAAGATATCAAAATCGTCACCTTACTACGTGACGGTATTGCCATGACGCGACCTTGAAATTTTACTCTCAACGCGCGT
>CAJQZM010010976.1:0-15403 GCA_907164665.1 Colias nastes | reverse complement strand
ATAAAATAAGATGATGTAGGTACTATAAGTTTCATAGATGCCTGAATCTAAGTTGTGTCTAAATTTATTTATTTATTTATTTATTTAAATACTAGATTGAAATAATAATCAATCAATTAATCCTGTAATTTTATGTAAAATTGACTTGAGAATGACTAAATTACTTTAACAAAGCTTTCCTGCCATTCCAAAGTAATTAATTGTATTATTTTAATATGTTTCGACAGTTGTTTAAATTTTACGAAAAAAAAGGACCATACTTTGAATCAATAATCAATATTATGACAGAAAAAATTCTGGTTACTTAACAGAAGGTCGTGTGAAAATTTTAATTAATTTGTTAATGGGTTCACTGCTATGAATAAAATATATGAAACATATTTTTTTTAACTAAAGTATATAATGAAAATAGAAAGAATGTTTTAGTTTGTGTTCGTGCAGTTACTATATTTTTGTTAATCTTTTTTACTTACCTCTGGTAATAGCAGAATAAGGAATGTAAGTTTTAAATCAAAACTTCAATAGGTGCTAAGTGTATTTTCCAGGCATAAATACAAGATTTTTCTTAGGGAGAAGGATGAAGTAAGTTATAATTGATACAATTCAAATATTAAAAATCTATTTATTTCAATATCACTTATTAACAATATTTAAATGCAATATTTACACAATATAGTAATAAAATATGTACAACCATTCTTCGCTTAAAACTACTTAGGACGGTACATTACTTACTATTCCTTTGGAATGAACTTTTATTTGGACGGAACCGTTTAAATAAATTAAATTTATATAATAATACTTAAATATTTAATAAAAATACTGACAAATTCTCAAATTACTATTGAGCTTCAATACCTACTAAAAATAGATATCGTCAAAACGATATGAAAATATGATATTCTAAATACCTATTAAAAATAAAATTAAATGAACAACATTTATTGCACGCGTTGTTTGATGTAGATGAAATTAAACATGAAATAAAACCATTTTTATACATGTATTCATATTATATAAACAGAAAATTTAAACTTTATACCGCAGGCCGACAAACATATCAGTAACAAAAATTTAATGTTTATTTTTAACAAAAATCTTTTCAGATGCCAAAATTATTGTATTGTACTTTTCTACATGAGGCAATAAATTGAATTTAACATAGTAAAATTAATTTATGAATTGAAGATTATCAAAAACACAATATTAAGTGACCATAGCCCTCTCAGTAGGCATCGGAAGCATGTTGTAGGTAAATCTTTGGGTGTAGTCCGTCATTTTGAGGTTATCCGACCACGGGGGACTGGGGTTCCATCTGTCCATGCAATCTGTACCCTCTATGGACCCACCGTTGGTTGATAATCGCATGCGTTTCGGTGAGGGGTACTCTGTGCCTGAAATAATCATTTAAGCTTATTAAAGGATACGATTAATATACTAGATAGTAGATATCCTAGACAAATAAGTGCTTAAAACATGCATAAGTTTTATTATTGTGAACTTGCATTTTTTTTAGAAAAGCTCGGATAGTCTCATTTTAAGAAACAACAAAAGAATAGCTAATAAATCATGAGACTAGCATAGAGAATTATATTTAAATATTTCAACGTCTCGTCAAGGTAAGTACATTAACTTAATCAAAAATAATATACTATCGTATGTACTTTCCATAGAATATATAAAAATAAACAATTATTACCATCCATACAAGTACTGGTACAGGGTTCTTGCGTATAGTTCACAGTTGGGTACTGTTCGTAATACTCTCTCTTCCCAGGGTACGCGTATGGGTACATGTTGTTTATAGCTTCAGATGACATATCGTAGTGATTCGGCGATCTATGGAGTTAAAAATAGTTATAAATAAATGTTAATTTATAATAACAATGTGTAGAGATAAGAGAAAAAAGAATTTTAGATTTATATGAAATGAATGTGAACCCAACAAATGATCTGTTCATATTTAATTTGCACAAATTTCGCATCGCATTATGTATCATCCTAAAAGCATTATTTATCAAATAAGAAACAAAAAACATCCTAAACCATTCTCATTCTTTCATTGCATTAGTATGTGAAACGACGATAATTGTAACTTAATATTATTATTCATGAAAACACGCTCGTCAAATATAACTGGACCGCATATTTCATAAAAATTAAACCACACATAAGCTCTATCTGATTTGGCTCCTTATATGGATAAACAACCAGAGTAATGTTGCGTGAATTGTTCAAAATTTCACCGTAATATCAACCTTATTGTAAGGTAGTGAGGTTCATTAAAGAATTTAGAGTTTCAATGCGTAAATGTTTTGTATGGGTTCACAATAAATATGGTAATGAAAGGTGTCAAATTACGCTGACGCGACGGACAGACGGGTGATGATTTTCTTATTTGTATTCCTATAAGGTTTGACATGACGTGTACAAATTGTGGCGCGCGACCTTGCTTACGTTTATTACAATTTGTACTCTAATTATGAGTTCCTGTGTCTTTTATTTGTTAACCTTATGACGTTGATATTATATAAGACTTATAGCACGTGTTTAATGACACTATTATTGTAGGAAAAATCTACGCAGTTGAGTTGATAGCAAGAGGATATAGATTAAAAACAGTAATTTTGGAACTGAACTCAAGATACATAAAATACAAATGAAGATATAGCATTTTGGAACTAATAAATAAATACAAAAGTGTTTTACGTATTAGAATTACTCACCTTTCTTCACTAATAGTAGATTGCGGGGAATGCGTAGAATAATCAACGGGCCCTCGTTCCGTATACATTCTTTCACATACATATTCCTCCGGTTTCTGTACATATGAGACATATCCAGAATACTCTATGTCATTGTTCTCTACATAGTATTCTTGGTAAGGCTCTTGGTAGTTCGGTTCTCTTCGGAAGAACTTTTGGCAGCGGGGGTCTAATATACCGCAAGGTTGATTTTGATAACCGTAGTATTGGTAGAGCCATGAATTTGCCACCATGATGGATGCTTCTTCTTCACTGTTTTGAAGAGAAAATATGGATACAATTACTTATTAAACAATCAACATATTTACGAACGAAAAGAACGACTAATCATCATTAAGAGCTACGGCAATGTGGCGATATGGTCTCAAATCAGGACTTTTTGTATTTATTTAAGATTAAGAAATTTAGGTCAATGTAATATTACACAGTAAAACAGTGTAAAATATAAATACCCCAAAACATGAATTACTAATCATTATGATTGAAATCAGTGAATTCGTAGCACATTCATGCTACGCACAAATACTACGAAAAAAATGACGTATGATATATTACGTATTTAAATGATTGCCAATTGTGAACAAGCGTAATTTATTGAATCTATCAAACAATATACACACCTTAATACTTGATTAGTAGCTACGATAAATTGCCTAGGTGTGTCAGTGGCCTCTTTGACCTGCAAAACCATGTGTATCCATAGAAACAGGCCGGATCTCTGCTGCAGCTTTACTAAAAGGATGCAGCATTTGTCTTGCTCGGATTGTGTTACTGAAATAAATTGTTGAATTAGTTGTCATCGTCAAGGTCACTTTTTATATATTATTTGTCAATTTAGGTAATAGATAAGCTAAATAAAAGATATCTACAATACACACTACAGGAAATGTTCAATGAAGACAAAATTTAAAGTAATAAAAATAAATATTCTGCCTTATACTAGGCAAATTAACCAAGAGATCTATCGACAGAATATTTTTAATATTAGACAGTTGAAATTGAACATTTAATTAATAATTTTTTACCACATGTGAAGCAAGTGATGCAGGAATTTTGCTAATATCATTGAATATTAACATTATTCAATAGAATATAAAACAGAATGCTATAGCAATGGTTAAGCGATAGTGACCCATAAGCCTTCCACTGCTTATCCCATAATTTAATATTCTATTCAGATCTCAAATTTCAATAAAGGTTGGTGTAACGTGTGTAATTGATTATGTGTCTTCAGTCTTGCAATAACTTTCCAACACAAGGTTATGACTTACTATAGAGTAAATATTTAATGAAGGATAAATAAATAAAATATATTTTATAATAATCAGTAAATAATCTTACTTAATTTATGTTTGGCCTGAGCTTCCCGTAAACTATCCCAATGTAGTATTTGGTACCACGAGACATCAACTAATTCTGATTTCTTCCATCCTAAATACCATTCACCACTGAAACAAAATAAACACATTAGCAACCAGATAAATTACGTTTGATTAAGTAATATATCACTAAACAAAAAGTAATTTTAAATAATTTTTGGCAGAAATGTTTCTGATATTACAATGTATAAAAAATTCCGGACATGGCCAGCGGCGTGGGGGGAACACTTACTTGGTGTCAATGTGCAATATCTTCATGTCCATGGCATGCACGGTGGTGAAGACGTTGGTGGCGCCGTGCACCACGCACTCGCGCGTCTCGGGCATGGCCAGCGGCGTGCACGACGCCAGGAACACGGGCTCGTTGCGGCTGCATAGTGGGAGATATGACACGTAATGTCCTCGGACTAAAACTACCTAAAAAAAAAGAAAATATCATATAAGTTGGTATATGGTGTATATGTTACAGTCAAAACCCTGAACCAGTCAATATCCTTATTGACGGTTATTAAGGTTATTGACTAAGGGCGTCGGTTAATATCCTTATTGACTGATTTTATCTGATAAAATCAGTTAATAAGGATATTGACCGGCACCCTTAGTCAATAACCTTATTAACTGATTTAAAGAGCAGACATTCAGTCAATATAGGTTTGAATAGATTTTAACACTTAAATCTTTCTGTAATGGGCAAGTAAAACAATAGCGAGTCGGTTCTGGCACTCGCCGGCTGCTGCCGCGGCACGCTCGCTTCGCTCGCTCGGCTCGTGCGTGAGGGTCGCAGTTCAAACCTAACCTAACCTACTGGGTCGAATTTGACACTTAAACCTTTCTGTAATGGGCAAGTAAAACTCGCTATTGTTTTACTTGCCCATTACAGAAAGATTTAAGTGTTAAAATCTATTCAAACCTATATTGACTGAATGTCTACTCTTTAAATCAGTTAATAAGGATATTAACCGACGCCCTTAGTCAATAACCTTAATAACCGTCAATAAGGATATTGACTGGTTCAGGGTTTTGACTGTAGCATATACATTGAAACCACGTGTAAACGCACCAAAATTATTGGTATCATAAGTATCTTAAAGTTCTACTTCAACAGCATTTTGTTTGTAATTATAACTTACTTTTTGGTCACCAAATCTCATTTGTCGCCTGGCGTTCCTAGACACGTTCATTCTACAAAAGAAATGCCTATTCTTTGGTATATTTTCAGTCTCTCCGTTACTGCCTCTATTCAGTTCTAATTGAACCATTTGGTGGTCTTGTCTATCTATTATATCGTACACGCTGTCTCCGTGTATTAATAAATCTTCCTAAAAGAAAAAAAAAGTACACATTGACAATAAAATTGAATCTTAAGCAATGCAGTAATATAAACAAAATTATTCACTATAAAAGCAAACTTTTATGTAAATGTAGGTAAATGTCTAATCAGGATTACATAATCTAACTGATCTAACTATAAAATTACATAATTTAAAAAACAAAAACAAACCATTGAGTGTCCCAAGTATTCCGCAGCATTTTCCGATATGTAGAGCAGTTTGCCATTCTGTGTCATCATCATCATAAAACCGTTCATAGCCTGAAAGACATTGTAAGTGTCAGTACATACTGATTTTAATGTTTTCACGGTGAACGCTCATAAACTTGAAAAATATACCTTCGAAAATCCGATATTAGGTGTGGGAGTGGGTTGTTCCTGATACTGATAGCTGAAGTCGTGACTCTTAAACACTAAAACAGAAAGAAAGACGGAATTATGGGTGAAGTAATAGCAACTAGAGATAAGATAGCGAACTAAATGCATTTTAAACGTCTTAATATGCCTTTTCGTGACTGAAGGTGAAACAAAAAGTTTTGGAGACGTTTTCAAAACATGGGATGAGATTTTGGATAAGCTGTACGTGATGAGCTTCGACAAACATGTGGGACATGGGAAGCATGCTTTGGGAAATTTTACATGAAAGGAAAGGATTTGACCTGTAAAGGACTTTTGAAGTGAATTTGCTTATCGTTTTTATATCGGGATGTATTATAAAGACTCATATGTGTGTACAATACATAAAAATACGTATGATTTGATAAAAAGTGTTTTATTGACTGTGTTTGTTTTTATTGTTTTCATATAACCATTTCAGATATGTACATATTCTTATATATGTATATACTTCCCTCTTTATATAAGAAAGAAATTATGTAACGAATCACTGTTACAATATAATGTCTATTAATATTAAACTATATCTTAAATAATGTATAAAAATTTTAAAATTATATCTTAATAATACATAAAAATGGAATAGAATTTTTTTAAAATATATTTTCGTTTAAATAACTTACCTTGTTGAAAATAGTTCATTTTCCTCACATACACACAGACTAGGGCCATCAGCTGAAGCTGTGACAGTCTCTGCCGAGTGGATGGAGGTAGTGGTAGTAAGTCTCGAAGGTTTGAGATTTCCGCGTTGATCAGATCTCGGCGCATTTTGCTCGCGCCCTTTGTGGATTTTGTTGGCTCGAATCTAGATTAAAATTGTTCTTGGTATCATATTTACAATAAATTTGTTACAATTTTTTATTTATTTTATAGTTATTGTTATTGTAACATAAAGGATTGTTCTCCAACTGCCAACTGAAATAGGGGACCACTGAAAATCAGCAGCGTCTGCTTATCAGATGATGTGTAATATGCTAAGAAGTCTCTCTAACTGTGACCAAATGTAGTTTTAATATATATATTATTATATACGAAAGCGTGGTTCTTTCCTCCTAATAAAAACATTTACCCTGATATTATTTGTTATTTTTTATTTTCTAAATATATAAGAAGTTTGTTAACATTGATTATGCTGTTATATCTACGTATACTTCAGATATTCGTGAGATTAGTTTGAAAAAGGATTCTATAATATTTTGGTTTTCGATTCAATAAAGCAACTTAAAAAATTAATATGATACAATTGAATAAACAACATAGTCATTTTTATGCATTTTAGGTAATGTGAAATACGGGAGTGGTTTTTACTTTCTTTTGAGTATGTTCTTTGAGAGAAATTAAATAATGTATGCTAATTCATTTCTTTGACTTCCTTCAGAATAGGTTTCGCTTAAATTTATAAAACTATTAAATAATCTCTATCTAAACCCACTAGGAAACGGGTAGAATGTAAATTTTTCCCTAGAATAATTATAAGAAAAGATCCAGCCGGATTTGTATACAATGTACGGATATACCGACGGACAGGTGTCGAGTGTCGGCTCGTATAAAGATATCACAATTCTTGCAAACATTAGAATGATAATAATATCGCTTTCGACGGAAATCATGTGTAAATTTATAGCTTTACGCTCTTCTATAATTATAATATCGATATTGTAATGCAAATCCAACCTGGGGCTCATTCTAATGCATTCAATTTCTTTTCCTATATCATGATATTGAATACAAATTATAATGCGTGTTATCGTTGTTTATTTCATTGTAAATGCTGCCTGTATTGATATAATTAATATTAATATCGGCTGTGAGATGAAAGTAATTATGGTGCTGGGAATTGCAAAGTTATTGAATAGTTCTAATATATTATATTTACTTAGTTTATAGTTGTTGTTATTAACTATACAGGGGAAAAATTAAATAGTTTATGATTTTACAAACTGTATGTAGTTTTTGTTATGTCTGAATAATAAAAATAAATCTTGTAAATAATAAATAAAATCTTTATTAAATACTAGAGTTTGTTCATATTTTTAATGAAAAATTACCAACGCATAGGCACCATACCTATACGTTTAATAAAATTGTAACGAGCGTTCTTTATTACTTCACTTGAGAATATCATGGACAGATTTCCTTATTGACAAATAAATAAATTAGTATATATTAGTGTTAAATTAACACCATTCAAAGATACTGTTGATTATTTGTGATTATATTTCAATTAGACTGCGCCTGAGCTGCGCTCCGCGGTTTCACCCGCGTGGCTCTGCTCCTGTTGGTATTAGCGTGATGATATATGTATAGGCTTAGGCTTTAAAGGCTATATAGGCTAGGCTATATAGGCTTCTTCGATAAATGGACTATCTATCACCGAAAGAATTTTTCAAATCAAACCAGTATTTCCTGAGATTATCGCGTTCAAACAAACAAACTCTTCAGCTTTATAATATAATAAGTATAGATTTATTATCTAACCCTAAACACTACCGACAAATTAGAATACAATAGATATAAGATAGAAAAAACGGTTTCCCAAACCCTCAGGCATTAAAAGGAAACTATTTGACTCGTCGGCATACACTACGAGCCCTTTTATCTTAACTTTTGTCTTTTTACGATCGTTCGAACGGTTAACCTTTTGGTTTTGATTGTGGGAAGTGAACGATGATTGGTGATCGTTTTGTTAATTTGATTGAACGATTGTTTGCTTTTTATTGTTATTGGGCCTAATGTGTGTGGTGTTTGACATATTTTTTTCGTTTGGATTAATAAAAGTTGATTTTGGGTGACAATAAGCGGTTTTATTTTGCTTCAAATCTAACTTTAATGTAGGTAGTAATTATTATCTAATCTGTGATTTTACCATAAAATATCTTTACTTCAACTTTGTATGGAGGTTTTTTTTCAACGTCTATGTTACGTTCATTTTTCATATTTTATGTGAAAATTAAAAATGTAGAGACAAAATTCCCCAACAAAAATCCATTTTCTATATTTTATAGTTTTCTATTAACCATAAACCAAGTTCACTTTACATAAATTACGTAAACTTAATACACATTTCTCCGTATATCATCGAGTTAAGGGCAAAAAGTGAATTCCTTACATAGTTGTTAGAGCCTCTAGCCTTTCACGGTGTCCGCGTTACACCGTGTAAATTCTTCCGATTCAGTTTGACCATCTGTTTTTGTGGGAGCACGTGTTGTAATGCTATGTAAAAACATTTAAGGAATTTTTAAGGAAGGGCATTAAATTCTGCGGTGAGCTAGGTTTTTAGTTTAAAAAAGTTGAGCTTTTATTAGAGAGGGGGCATTAAATTCTTCCGTGTTTTACTTGGATTTAAGGCATATTTCGAGCTTTTATTTGAGATGATTTTTAATAGATTCGTTATTAATATATGTATAGCACTATAGTCTAATTTATAATTAAGACGTATAAATTTTAGATACCCTCAAACTCTAATTCAAAATTGTATTTATTTCACTAGATTTTAGCGCTCCGGAACGGTTTCGGAAATAGATTCTACAGAGCTTTACTCCTTCTTTGAGGCAATGGCTATTATTTTAATCTTACTGTCTACTAATCAATATTTAATTCATTAATTTAAATAAATAGGTAATCTTAAAACCCGTATTAGCTACAGTAAATACCTACTAATATTCCATAACAAGAAATTGTTTTAATAGATATTATAATAAATAACGTTTATTTCTTATTCTTTCATATACATAGACATGGACATATTCATTATAGTTTTGTTCACAAGTAAAAAGTATAAGTGGCACCCGTTTTAGGCTTAGTTCGAAGAACTAGCCTGTGTATACAGGCACCAGCTTCTCCCTAAGTCATTTGAACTTTAATAAAACAAAAAACTTGAAGTGAGCTAGTTATATAAATGGTATGTGCAAGCATATTATACAAATATGATTATTAAATAAATATAAAATTTTAAGTTTATGAGTAATGTGTGTGTGTGTGTGTAGGCGTGTGTGGGTGTATATGTGTGTCAAAATAAAGTAAATATATCAAATAGGTAACTTATAAATAAATAAGAGAATAAATAAAAATACAAAAAATAGGTAAAATAAACAAATATTGATTTATAATTTTAATAAATTTAGTATGTAATTGATTAAATATTAAACAAATTATATATATTTTATAATATTTACTTATATGTGAAACAAAATTTATAGTTTTATCTTTAGTAAGTTTTCGGTGGATTCATAAGACAACTCCTGTAACCATTCTGTGACTGTTTTTTTACATTTATAGTTATTCATATAGGTATAGGTAGGTAAGTGTGCTTTTTTGCAAACGGCAAACGCGGCTGCACCCCACTCTAGGCCAAACACCGTGATGGTGGATAGTTTCGTTTATTTTATACTTAACTCTGGGATTTCCTAAATCATTATAGATTATTTATATTGTGGTAATATTGGTTACTTTGGTTATTAACTATGTATTGGAATGAAAATTACTGCTCCTGTGGATTTGAGTTGGCAATGTTTCAAGTTCATAGTTAGGTTATGCTATGGCTTTATTCAAGAATTATTTAATTATAATTATTATATATTTGTATAAACCTACAATTGAAACAGTATTAAAGCTTTTAAAAACTCATTGGGTCGTTATATAGATCAATTTTAATTTAGAATAATACTTTAGGAGCTTTTTATTACACATTATTTTAATGTAAATTATCTTTCATTATTTGTACTTTTAAAATCTATAAAGGTTTCCTTGTTTACAGTATTTATTGACTCTCTGTACAATGCCTTATTTAATTACGAAAAATACACTAATTAGATTGTGATGAAAATAAATAAAACACATATGCAGGCTCCTTCAGGCTTATAACACAGTATAACTCTTTTTACTATGCTTATAACTTTCCCTTTACGGAAGTATTGCAATATCCTTTTTGGTACTAAACGTACATAAGAAAAACTGACCCGCAAGTTGATGTAAAATTAAAGAACCTTAAAACTATCCGAAAATAACCTTAACAATGCAAAGCTCATCATTGATATAAAATGCGATAAGACTCTCCATAGAGCCAATCATAGCGATCCCTCAGAATATTTCGTAATAACATTTCTGTACATATGTACCAAGGAATAATCATTTCTTAGCAGTTACAATAGACATGATTACTTGATAACATGATAATTCTGTCAAAGGTACGCGCAGTTTGACATAATGACGACTGGAGTATTTTATCTCGATCGACGGACAGACAAAATGTACCGAGATATAGATATCGGATCTACGCTTCGTTTCTGTAATTGTGATTTGGAGTTGCTTGTTAGAAAACTTTAGTACGAACTCTGATTACTGTAAAGTATGCACGTTGTTTAAATTAAAGTATGCACGTTGTTTTTATGTTTGCTTGTAGGGAAATATTGTATTAATCTGATATCTGAGATTTTAAAATTTGCTGGATAGGGAAAATATTAAAATACGAGTGCGAAAAAGCTTCTCTTATTTGGTTATAAATCACTCAATTATGTCATATCCCCTAAAAGCTTCACTGTGATCGCCTTTTCTGTATAATATACAATGTTTCAAATATATATTTTTCTTAAATTGGACTACAAACGGGAAGAGTGCTTAATTTTTTAATTATAAAAGCTCTATTTAATGTCCACTTCACTGATTTTTTACGTTTCCCTCCGACTATTTGATAATTTCATGTCATAATATACTAATTAGATATATTTGTATCGTCACAATGTGTACTTATATATTTTCGTACAAGGCTAACAATTACATAACACGCCAAGTCACACGAGATCGGTACATGTGTGCTAATTTGTCACTTATTTCTATTATCAGCTGAATTGCAAGCACTGTGACGTCACAAGTTTGCTTTAAACATATGTTATTATATTAAACACTCTTTTTAGTTATCTAAGAATGGAAAAAACTTCTTTTTAGAAGGCGGATTCTTATTAAATGCGTTGAAATTGTATATTCCCGGTGAATTTGAAGAGAAAATAATTTAACAAAACTGTAAACATTTGTAATTGTCACGATATGTTTTATAAGCTTTTTTGTGTTTATTAAGTTATAATTTCTAAACCATTGATAACTTTTTAAATCGAGTAACTAATATTATGTTGTATGAATATTTTTTCAGAAGTGACAAAGTTAGGCTTTAATATAAGTTCAGTTTAAGCTATGCTATTAACTTTAAAAAGGATGTTATTGGAAATTATGTCCACAATTTAGTTAATGAAGCATTCAAACTCAAACTCAAACATTTATTTATTCAATTAGACTTCTTCTAGAAGCAGTTTTGAATCGTCATAACATATTTTAACATTTACCACCGATTCGGAAAGCAGTTTTCCATTTTTTTTATATAAAATTGAACTGAGTTCCTATAAGATTACGCAGTAACCGACATTATTATTTCATTGTTACATAGAGCTATTGCAAACTCATTTATATTTAAATAATTTGCATAAAATGTTCACAGCGCGGCCAAGTTATGAGAACTGTATCTTACGTTTGTGTAATTATAATAGCTTTTGAATAATTAATTACGCGTTGTTGATTGAAAACATTGTAAGTAAGACTTAATGCAGTTTCGAAGTAACGAGATATTACGTGGCTATAGACAGATTAAAGAATTAATATAATAGAATGGGACTAGTTCGTTAGTACTTCATAAATATGTAGCAGAATTTCTATTAAGTTTGTGTGTGTTTTATATTGATCGATAATTTAAGGGTATCGGGTGGCGAAATTTGATTGTTTCTTTCATGATTTTATTTCTTCAAGTTAGTTATTAATATCTGAATCCGAAGTGAAAATCCGGGAGGTTAGTGCGCGATTAGAATCTGATATTGAGGAAGAAAATATGATTAAATAAAATCAATAGAACTTTTAGTAATTTGCCAGAAAAGGTTTCTGATGTACAGGAAACTTTTCATGAAATAAATTGACGGAGACTTAGAAACAATACTACATTAATTAGTAATTAATTTACCTTACTAAAGCTCTCTTTTTTGTATTTGGACTTAAAGTAGAGCTAAAATATTCTTATAAGAAACTTTAAAACAGTAGAATTGAATTGATGTTATTTTTAATAGTTAAAGCGTTATTATTTAAATTGTACAATAAATAATATTTAAAATAATACAATAATATTACAAAGAAAATATGCAAACAAATATAAAAATCATTGGAAAGGATTGCATAGGTACATTTAAAAAAGTAGTTAATTCACAAACTTTGTATTATATAAATGCAAGTGCTTATTTTACTGTATTATATTGTTTTAAAAAATACTAATAAATAAAAATCTAATAAAGTATTAAGAAAAAATAATTAAAAAATCTTACCTTAAAAACATTTTGACAACACTAATATTCCTTTAACAATAAAGTTCTCACATAAATGTCAGTTCATAACGATAAATTAAAAAAAAAAATTAAAAATAAATAAACACGACCACACAGTCCGAACGATCAAGACTTAATGATTGCTCAATAAGGACGAGCCTTTTCATAAAAACTCACAAAATTAATGTCATATTCGAACCATAAAAATAACCATAAACAGCACGTGTCCGACATAATTTAACACCTATGCCTCACAGAGCGTTAGAAAAAAAAACTATTTTGAATTTCGAACCCCTAATGATAACGCGTCAATTTATGCGTAAGCTTTTTATTGGAATGAGATTAAGGACCGATACTAAAGCTCCGATACTTCCGTGCGCGAGCGCATCAGGACAACGACTATAAAAAGGCTTCGTAGTAAACCTCTCTTTCCCGCGCGCATTTTTCTTTTTTTCATCAAAAACGCGCCCGTGCTTGTGACCGGTCGGCACAAAGCCAATTTAAAAAACTTTAAACAGTTTTGCCCTGTCATCAAATACAAGTATATTTTTTTAGGGAAAACTTTCCGATTATGAACAACTTTATTTTGGGGTTTGTCAACCGCGTGTGACAAAGACAGCTAGTGTTCTCGCGTTTTTCCGCTCGTTACCGCGGGAAAGAAATAGAATGAGTTATTTTCTGACGGCATCGCTTTAGATTAATGAGTCTGAGAGAGATGTAAGTAATGTAATTACTGGAGGTTTGCGTAAAGGAGACGGTATAATGATCGAACGTACGGACAGTTATTGATAACGTAATGTGCTTTTATTTGCGAGAGATTTGCTGTAGCGTGTGATGCATGGTTAAAGTTAGAGTTAATTGTATTTTAATGAGACGGTTTTGAGGCGACGTTGGGAGTGATGAGTTACGACGTTTTGTTTCCGAGGCATTGGTTATATGGCAGGTGTTTTAATTGCAGTGTGAATGTGTACTTGTGGTTGTAATGTGATCACTATGTATGTGCACATCGATTTCTATATATAGAACTATAGTGTAAGACTTTGTTGGCTAAGAAAGCAAATATAGTGTTTATAATATTATATAAGTACTCATGAATAAATAAATATATTTTATTACGCCATAACGTAATTAGGAATACTTTTTATAATGTCTTAACATATTATATTCTGATGCAGATATGGAAGCTAAATTGATTATTTTTATTTGTCACTTAATATATTTTGTTCAAAATTAGTTACAGATGATAAAAAAATACTGTCTTATTTCTTTGAATACGTTTTTCTCATCATTGATCTAATTATTTACCTCAAACGATCGATTATACGATCAAGTTATTTGTTTATATAATGACTTTAGAAGGCCAACTTTAAGTAAATTGAATACTTATAAAGTTGTAAATTTTAATTTTTAAGGAATCTATTTAATAATCTCAACCGATGTGATACGTATTCCCTTAACTCGTCGATGATATTCCCGTTTATCTCATAATGAGTAAAAAAAATGCAACTTCGAGGCGCCTTTGTCCCTAATACTTCGAATTTGATAAAGGGAAAAATAAAACGCACTAAATAAAGGCTCGTCGCCTGCAGGCAGCTACCGTGTTACCCGAGATAAACACGGTAATCACGCTCATCTTCCTAAACAACTTTGCTGTCCATCTTCCAATTTATACTGTGGCTTTTATTAAAAGATGGATAAATAGCGCATGTCATTGTGATCATGTTGTCAAGGGATTGAAACGGAGTGCGTAATAAATACGTAATGTGTAGAAGTTTTCACCTAGACAAAAATTGTATTTGTTTTTTTTTAACATTTTCAAAATTTTACACCAACAAGGGAGAACATAACATAAGCAAATGGCGGCTAACTTGCTTAGTAGCAATTTAATCCGAGCGACCAATGCCTAGCTGAAAGTGTTACCTACATTTAGAATTTCAAAAGCTTGTAGGCTAAATTTGTAAGCTTTTATAAACAATATTCTAAAAGATTTAAAATTTGTCATATATGGATTTCCTTGAATACGTTTTACAAAAAATCTACACTCATACACTTAAATGTATACCAACTAAACAACACGGTTTTATTAAATCACGGAACGTTACAACTAACTTATTAGATTTAACACATTACATAAATAACAATATGAGTGAAGGAGCACAGATCGATGTAATTTACACA
>CAJQZM010010974.1:0-16083 GCA_907164665.1 Colias nastes | reverse complement strand
ATTTTCGACTTTCTTGCCACCCTAAATCCATTGAAACATAAACACATTGCACATTGAATTACGTGAAGTTTTATAACTCTAAAATTTTAACTAGAAACTAATACTCGTATAAATTATAATATTTAATTTACAGACATGATCACAAGTGAAAAACTCGAACAGAAGTCGCCATTTATCATCAAAATAAACATAAAAAAGCGATATTGACGAACTCCGATAAATAATATTTCGCAATACCTTTCAACCTTTTGAAATAAAACGTCCGAACCGAATTTATGTCCCAAAAGAGGTACGGAATATGACTTGCCATAGTGGAATACGCTGATAAGAGCAACAGAAATACTATTAAGTTCCTTTTATACAGAATTTAATTAATAAAAGCCCTGGACAGGCATCAGCGTTTGTACGGCGAAATTGAATTGTCAATGAATCCATTTCAAAGCAACAGTTGTTATTTTGTTGGAATATTTTCACATCTTTTGTCTTGTGATATTTGAAACTTGGACTAATCCATACTAATATTATAAATGCGAAAGTAACTCTGTCTGTCTGTCTGTTACTCAATCACGCCTAAACTACTGAACCAATTTTCATGAAATTTGGTATGGAGATATTTTGATACCCGAGAAAGGACATAGGCTACTTTTTATCTCGGGAAAATGACGCAATCCCGAAAATCCCACGGGAACGGGAACTATGCGGGTTTTTCTTTGAATGCGCGGGCGAAGCCGCGGGCGGAAACCTAGTTAAATTATATTTTTTGTCTTCTATTAAAATTATTACTTTTGTCAAAGTTGTCTAGCGTAAAATATATACAAGAGGCTCAAATTCGTCTTTAAATAAACCTTATGAAGTAAAATTTTTGAATTTATCTTTCACCATTTCGTAAGAAATGGCGGCAGCGTATTATCATATTATAGATTCGATCATAAGAACAAAAAATGTATACCTACTATGTATATAAATATGAATATAAAAATGTATACTTCTCTATCGTAATATATTAACTTGGTTTCTTTCTTCTTTCTCATATAATAAGTAAATGTAAATGTTTGTCTGTTTCAATTTTCTGTAGCTCAATACCGTCCAAAGTACCGAACGAATTTTGAGAAAAATTGGTATTGTTTGAACTCACATATCAGAATAACGCAAGCTGTAGAAATACTAGCATTTGCACTTGGCTTCGTGTCATAAGGTGTAGCCGACAACGTTAAATTCTCCCTTATTTAGTCTCCATACCTACAGCCCTTCAGCCCTTCACATAAAGTTACATGAATTTTTCATACTCAAAAATATGAATAAACATTTTCACATACTGACGTCATAAGCTAACACGAGCGTCAGAATCATACATGTTGTTATTAATATTTAATTAACAAAGTTTAATATTTCGAAGATGTTTTACAAGATTATTAAGCAAACTTATCCTGTAATCTGTTGAGAAAGCTTTAGTATAATTACAAACAAATTATTTGTACTATTTTAGTACGGGATTAACCTCGGAAATACGAAGACTTTCATTACGTAGATCCAGAATTTACCTACTTCTTGGATTAGGTAGTCTTTGTTCTGTCTGTATAGAATTTATTCGAACACTTAGGTACTGAATTAATCGAGTAAATTCAAGCATCTAGCTAACCTAGATGCACAGATCCGTAATAAATAAAATTAACACAATACATAATTGAATGTTATATATGGCGTACAGCTAGTATATTATAATACTACTAGATTTCCGCCCGCGGCTTCGCCCGCGTTTTCAAAGGAAAACCCGCATAGTTCCCGTTCCCGTGGGATTTCCGGGATAAAACCTATCCTATGTGTTAATCCAAGTTACCCTCTATATGTGTGCTAAATTTCATTGTAATCGGTTTAGTAGTTTTTACGTGAAAGAGTAACAAACATCCATACATCCATACATCCATACATCCATACTTACAAACTTTCGCCTTTATAGTAGTATTAAGATCTAGATGAAAAAAAGGTTGAATATAAATATGTTATACGCGGCCAGCAATTTAGAGCTTTCGTTTTAAAATGAATTTTCAGGATAAAAACCAATACCCCCAAAATTTGTTCGTACCTATATGGTTCGTACGTATATTTAAAACAAAATCTCACATAAAAAGAAAAACTAAACGTTATTAAGTTTATTTTATTGTGAAAAATATACTTAATCAAATTCACTTAAAACTTCTCGCCGCCACACAGTGTAAGGAAATTGCAATCTAGCGGGATTTAATTCTGATGATACGGAAATTATTAAGTTTGATTGAAATAGGTTATAATAAGTGTTTTTATAGTTAGTAAAACACTTTCAGGCGAAAAAGTTGTTTTTAACCAAATCACTCGATCCCGATGTCGATGGCATGTAGTCGATTTAACTTCAATTTGTTGGCATAATGCTCTCAACAAACCCTTGATTTTATTTTTATAAAATCCATAATAAGTTACACGAGGATAATAACACATAAAAATTGAAAAAACTTCGTCAAATTGATTACTATTAGGAGACCAAATTTCGAAAATTTGCATTTTCGTTATTTCGATAGCCATGCTGAAAATTGAAAAAAAAATGTATGAGTGCCGCAAAAAAGCGCAAAATTTTTGAGTTGCATCAGTTAGTTTAAATCATCAGCTTTACTGTAATGGTACTCTTCACTTTGCTATATTATGCTATATAATGTGTTTTCGGGTCCAATGAATTTAAAATCTAAATAAATCGAAGTATATTTCGTATCCTAACAGAAATGGTTGATTTTGCCTATTATTGCCTATTATAAATCAAACAAAATGTGTATGTACTTACGTATTAAACACAAACACTATAATAAATAAAGTAAAAAACACTATTGACTTAATAATCGCTTCGTAATAAGTAAACGGAATTGGCACAAATTAACACTGGAAAACACGTAGTGAGTGTGACTCCGTTTTGCTGCCGATATAAACATTTCTCATATTAATGTTGACCTTCCCACATAAGAAAAAAAATGTCATATTAAGTAGTAGCTAAGGAATAAATAGACATCAATAAATGCTAGATAAATCATTGTTCAAATTTTGAATTAAATCCCGCTAGATTGCGATTTCCTTACACTGTGCGCCAATGGATTTTCCTTGCAACATAAAGTTTCAGTAATATTTAGTTTTGCCGCAGTTAAATGTCAATTTTATTCTGTTTGTGTGAAGATGTTCTAAGAAAATGTTTAGAATATTGTTGCTATAAAATACTATATCGAGAAAGGTTTCTACTGTAAGAATATAAGAATTTAAATGAATAAATATATATAAGAAACTAACTTATTAATAATAATTCTGACGCACAAACCAGTAGTCCAATATTATAGTCCAATATAATAAAGAGATGTTTCTGTGAAAATTGTTGTCTGTTACTAAAGAGGTTTCACTAATACAAGGTTTTGAAATGTTTAAAACATAATTTTGATATATTTTATCAATTACATAATAATTTGGGATGTGATTTACTCAGTTTATTCGAGGTTTATTAAATTTTCTAGCCTAGAAATTGGATGTTGACAATCTGTTTTGAATTCACATAGGATTCCAGGATCCCATAAAAAACGAAGTTAGTGCTATAGTGGTTTCAACTGGAGACAATGAAGTTGTACAATGCAATTTTAGATTGAACTTATGTAAGAAGACGTGAAATGTTTTGAGAATTAGATGTTTTTAATGTATTGATTATACCCTGGCTTAATTATATATAGTAATACTTAAATTAAAAAATATATTACATTAAACCTTTTTTAGCATTTTTCCTTTATTATCCTCTGCTTTTGATCGTACTGTGATGTTCTATCGCCTTTAGCCTTTTTCGATACAATATATGGAGTATCGAACACTAATTCCTAAGAGTATCTTGTTCAAACAAACAAATTAGATCTTTTAATAGTAGCTTTAAATAGATGTACTGCTTAGTTCTGAAGGTGCTTTAAAATATTTATGGACTTTGATATAGGTATGTATCTATGGGAAAAAGAGAGGGTCGTAAGCATTTTCGTCGCGACAAACCTTGAAGGGGTAAAAGGGGTAAGAGATTTGTAAAATGGTGTCATTAACGTTTAGTGCACTCAAGCGAAGCCACAGGTGCTATGCTATGCTAGTATTTATTACTATAATTACGTAGACGTAATGACTTATTCGGAATGGCCATAATATCCTATAAATATATTTTACCATGACTTTGTTCAAGTAAATTTTCATATAGATAGATATAACTGTTTAGTTTACTAATGACTATATTTTAAGTAGCAATTAATCTGTGAAATATTGAGTATTATACTTATGAAAACGGATTTATTCCACTTATAAAACAAGAAATATTACAGCAAACTATGCTTAATGCCCCATGCTTAAAGTCATGTCTAAGTACTCTGTGGTTGTCTCTAAGCCGTACTAATGTATGAGGAATAAGTAATGTGTGATATCGTCCTTAATTTACACCGTAGTGTAAAAGTAAAGGTAATTTAATTTATCTGAAAAATTACATTGATACGATAACCTTTGGAAAATCATAGGTGATAAAAAATGTATTGCGAATAATTTTCTGTCATTATAAATGATATTTTTGAAAGAATTCGTATAAATTATTAAATTTATCTCATAATATTCCAGTGTTTAGTAGTTTATTAATTCAAAATGAATAGCAAAAGCTTGTTGTTCGATGTTGGATGATGATTGCTTTTTCATTTAAGCTAAAATTTTACCAATTTCACATGCAATTAAAATCATCCTATCAGACCGATCGCAGAATATAAAGATCATATCTGAAACACATAACAGAATACTGATTCGTATAGGTTACGTAACGGTGTGACACGCGACGTAGCAATGGTTACGATATCTTCGAATAACCAAGTGCTTCTTGATGTAAATATTTTGTGAAAGGAGCTTTTGCGAACTGTCCATTTCTATCTAGGGATTGATTTATGTATTTGTAAGTGAATTGGGTTGATTTTATTAAACACGCAATGGTATTCAAATAATTTTTACCTATGTCAATGTGGGGTGCTTTTAGGTTAAAGTGTTAGGAGAGGAATTAATGTTTTATAATTTGACCCATCGTGCTGAATCGAATAAATATGTGAATCTTGTGGAAAAATATTTGCGTATACGGCTGCTCTGTCACTAAATATTTTAAGTATTTGTTTGTTTTCTTTAAAAAAATTCTTACTTCTTTTGTTGGTGGTAAATATAAGTACAATATGTAATTATTATATATTTGATTTTATTATTAAATTCAGTAAGTACCTTCGGTGTGGTAATAGTCTTCTTCTTCTTCCTATACATCATTTACGGAATAATCTTGAAATAAATTCAATATAACAGAGCAGAATAAAAAATAGATTTCCATCTATCACTACATATTATACCTACAACAAAGTCCTTCACCGCATCTGTTTGTCTGTCTGTTTATGATAAACTAGAAAACGACTGCACCGATTAGTAAGTAATTTGTTGAGTTTCACAGACAAAAGCTTGGGTGAAAAGCTAGTATATTTTTATAATCATTATAATGATAATATATACATATTATAATTATTATACATATTATAATTGTGATATTTAGGAATTTTATTTCACAAACCAATTTTATTAACAAAATATATTTGAAACAAAAAATAAACATTACGGACTCAAATACCTAACCTTTCACATTACGATAAAATTTATGTCCAACATCACGAGATTAACTTTAAAAGCAATTAAATGGATCTCATTAAAATATTGGTTTTGTCTGACTTTATCGGATTCACAATTTAATTATTTATGTTTGTCATTATGTCATTAATAGTTATTTGTTTTTATTCAAAAATAATAGGTACAATATATAAAATATGTTTGTATTTTTGTAAAATAAAATAAAACTTTATTGACATAATATTATAGAGAAAAAGTTCCATAATTTCTATTATTTTAGAAAACCCTACCATATTATACCTTTACGCATAGATTTTTTTGCACATAAACTATTGTATAAGTCTTCAATAAAGATAAACTTGAAAGTTTTTATAAGTTTAATAAACACAATTTCAATAAATTCCAAAAAATGTGTAACATATACTATTTCATTTTTAAAAGTTTTATCAGAAAGCAAACGCTATTAAAACTGATGAAATAAAACTATACTGAAAACTTTTAAATAAGGGACTGGTACTAGCTATCATAATAGTCCATACTAATATTATAAATGCGAAAGTAACTCTGTCTGTCTGTTACTCAATCACGCCTTAACTACTGAACCAATTTGCATGCAATTTGGTATAGAGATATTTTGATACCCGAGAACTTACCCGAGAAAGGACATAGGCTACTTTTTACCCCGGGACATAGGATAGGTTTTATCCCGGAAATCCCACGGGAACGGGAACTATGCGGGTTTTTCTTTGACTGCGCGGGCGAAGCCGCGGGTGGAAAGCTAGTTTCTAATAATTGCAACGGCCACAAAATATAACCATTTACCTTGCTTTGTGCATTGGTAGAGTAAAGTATAACTTTATATAACAAGTATTTACTTGACTTACTTCTTTTTTGCAATTCTCAAGAGATTTACAACCGTTACTTAGGAAAAAGAATTATACATATTCTCTAGAGACTTCTTCAATGAATTTCCGATAATCTGACGCCGGGTTAGCGAGTTTAGAACAAAGTAAAAGTGAATTCATTGTTTTAACCGTTTGATAGCCATTAATTCTGTTACAACTTTTAATGCATTCATGATTTTTGGGTGTCATTATATACAGTTTGTGATAGAAATTTGTTTTTTTTTTTTTGAACCGGATTTTGTTTCCTTTACGGGAAAGATTTGGCTAAATTTGGATATTGGAATAGATAAATCGGAAACATTATACTAGAAGAAATAATTTTACTCATAATAGAATATAAAGAATACTGTAAAATTACAGATAACAATTGGGGTAACTGAACTTAACTTTAAATCTATGTTCTGAGTATCTTGCCATATCTTTATTTCGACAGCAGCCTCCTCCAAACTCCTCTTCGATTGTCTTTTATGTCCTTTTCCATATTATACCTACCTACAATTTGCTTTGTATCATCACACCTAATTACTTTTAAATCAGCTCTTCTACTGCACGTTTAAAATAATAAAAAAAATCATAGAATTAGTACTTGATAACTAGGTATTTTATTTCTGATATTACTTTATAAATCACAGTGTGAATTCACCTGTGCTTTCGCAGGAACGCTAAATTTCCTCGCTGTGATCTATGCAATCCAATACACTGGATTATTTGAATTTTAAACGCACGACCAGTATTTTTCGGAAATTTAATATCGTCTTGCATTTTGTAAGATTTTATCTGTTACCGTTTTTAAATAAAAGAGAGATTAATAAAGAAAAATTTATGTTAATTCTATCAGCTCTATATTAATTTTATATGGTAGGTACACGCAAATATGGTATAAGATAAATAGCATAAAAAACAGCTCAATATAAATGTATTGGTGACTTTAAGTAGGTATGAATATAATCCTCTATACGTACGAAAAGGGTTCCTACATGCTTTAGGTAATAAGGTTATTTATACTTCGGGATGTATGGAAATTAGTTTCTGATTGTTAACTGATTAATGAATTGATTGATTAATTATTATGTTTGGAACAATCTGCACGCGACTGCGTTCGCTATAAACTTTTTGAAATGTCGACTTATTTAATGTTATTATTTTTATATTTTGTAAGAAATAGGACTATTTTAAATCTTTAATATGTTCTATAATACTTACTCTTAAGTCTAAGCAATGCATTATTTTCCGACATTTTACAGAACGAATATTCTATATTTATTGGTTTTTATAGGTAATTTAATTAATTAAAAAGGCATCATACTTTTCACAAAAGACTCTACCACCACGTTTGAGTCCAAATTGTATAAGTAAATCCACTGGGTTTGCAAAAATATTAAAGTAGTGGAAATAACTACGCATTTTTGCAAAAAGGACTTTATTACCCTATATTTAAGTCGAAATTTACTGAATCCAACGGGTTTGCGTAAAAAATATTCCAATTTAATACATTACTGGTGTTCGAGAAGTGTGAATGTAGAATATGTGTATGAAATTTCTGAGGTCTCGGCATTTTTATAAAGATTTTTCCTGTGAAAGCGCGAAATATTAATATTATTTGTTAAATGTATCATATTTTAATATTATGTATTTCATATATTTTGGAGTTATCGTGCCTTTTTGGCTCTCTATCATTTATTATTTTTATATTCGATTTCATATGTTACTAAGAAGATCTTGTTTGTATGCTATTTAAGGCTATGTATTTAATTTTCATAAATTATTAAAATTAGCAATAAGATCTAAGTTCAACTTCTATGAATCTTCCAGAATCGGTATACAAAACCTTATTAAGTTATTGATTTTTTTCTATTAAAAATAGTTTATTTTAACTGCCTCATATTCAATCATATAAAATCTATTATAAGCAGTTAAATATAAAGACTTGTAAACATTATTCTTAAAAGAGCATGAAATTACTTATTTTTGTTTTGGGACGTATCTTATTAATTTTCCCCATCCGATGTGTAACTTTTAACCTTTTACTTGAAAAGAAATAAGTTGTTTCCCCTTCGGCTGTAAAGTTAACTGTTTGTAGATTATTTAAGAAATAAGTATAGGAAATTTTCAGCTAACTTCAGAGAGAGGAAGAGGTGCTCAATTCGACCGTTTCTTTGGGTTTGATAAGTCAGAATTTTCGACTTGATGAACCGATTTTGATAATTATTTTTTCATTTGAAAGCTAGTGCCCAAATGTGGAACGATTTATATTTGGTTCAGTTCTAACAATTCGTAGGCGGTTTAGCTTTTTGATAAAAGTAATTATTGTTAATCTAAATAAGTTATTACTTTGTAAGTAAATTTATTTGATAGAAATAATAATTTGGAATATGTATTAGGTATGAAGTTTATTTCCCAGTGAGATTCTAAAGTTTGCGAAAATAAAGTTTTCATGTTTTGTATAACTTTGAAAAGGTAAGAGACTCAAAAGACTGATAGCATAATATATCAAGGTAAAACGATATGGAGTTTGAGATTAATGAAGTTTATATCATACGAATCTGATTGCTGTAATAATTTCTTACATTCAGTTTTTACAATATCCTTTTGGGATTGATGTAGTGCTAGAGACGATGCGCTTATTTTCATAAACCCTGTGTATTTGTGTAGGAAAATTATAAAAGCGCATCTATTAACTCTAACTCTATTATCTAAAACTGTATTGCAATGTTCCCATTGTGCGGAAACAAACAAAAATTGATTTAATCAAATCAAATCCACCGAAATTCGTTCACAAATGGATTCTATTCAAAACTTGCTTTATAGTGAAAAACCAAAAAGCACCTATGAATGTATCATAAATGGATTAGCGATTGCTGACGCTACAAGTCAATCGCTTCGTCAATAGCTTTATGCAAAACACCCCACGCAGTACAAAATGTAATCCCCTCGTAACAAAGTCACATACAATTTTTGCCAAATTGATATTTTTACATATTTTCCGGCTCTGCTAAATCTAAAAGCTTATGGAGTTATGAGGATCAGAATATGAATATAATTATTTATGGATCATGGAAATTGAATCTGCGAATTTATTTGAGGATAGAGGTAAGTTCGGTTCATAGAACTCAAAAATTGTTTGCTGTTCAAATTTCATAAAAAGAAAATCAATGACCCATATAATTTTATATTCTACGCTTGAAAAAAAACCTATTCAATACATGCGTCATAAACGTCACGTCAATTTTATTGCACAGAAAACGCAATTAAAAATGACATTTGAAGTGAGAATTCCCCATAGATAAAAAAGGAACACGACGCTGACATCGACAGATTAAAAATGATCCCGTCAACATGGCGGCAAAAAAATAAATCATTTCGAAAAAGGAATCTGCGACAACGCGCGTTCGAATGTCTGCCCGCGCAATAAGCGAACAATAGACGACTGAACGTTTTATTGCGGAAAATTCTTCTCTATTGTGCGCGTCGAGGCTAGGTTTAGCAAAAGCGAAATAATTTATCTGTGCACTAAGGTAATGCCAGGTGTACACTGACACGATATTGTATAAAATGTATCTTGTATTTTGTTTGAGTTAATAAAAAATATGCGTTAATGTCGTAAATACCTTTCTTCAAGTAACAATTTCTATCATTTCTTATTACGCATGTAAGTGCCTATTGAAATACTCATTATTTCAATAAAATATTTTAAATGTCTTCTTATTTTGTAAATGCAAATATGAATATAATTCATTATATCTGTCTATCAGTGTCTATATTATCATCATGGAACAATGCTTTATGTAGGCTTTATGTTTGTCGCTGTATATATTTTGCTCGTGCTCTTTGTATTACCAATGATAAAAAAAATTTATCTCATAGAAATATTGATATTATCTATTCATTAAATATTTTAAACCGTTCCTTTATTATGGCGAAAGTGATTTTTAAAACAGTATTCGTGCGAAATAAAAATAATGTATTCTCTACATAAAGTTTAAATACTATTTTTCGAGTATTTCCCAGTAGGTATATTTTAGCACTAACTGGTCCGCCAGACTGCACATAGCTCACAGGATTATGAGATAAGTGTTGTTTGACAGCGGCACTGCCAGGTTTCGTATTAACGTGTTTTGTTCCGTTTTCAAACGTTCCTAGCCTTTTTATTTTGCCGGGTTATATCGTACATTGGGAATTAAATGAGATATATTATTGGCTGGATAATACTTATTTTATTTAAATTGCACTAGAAAGAAAGAAAGAAAGTTTATTTATTGTAAATTTCTATTTGTTAGATGTTACTCACCCTATTTCAAAAAAGGTGTAGGTTCTCAATTCAACTGTTTTTTTTGGTCGTTCAGAACTTAAGACTGGGTGAAAGGATCTTAAAAAAATTGCTTTTTTCTGACAATTTGAAGACAGTTTAGTTCTTTGTTAAAAATAATTAATTTACATCTATTACATTGAATTTATTGAGTCCTGTAGGTAGTTAGTTACTGAATTTAGTATATCCACTAAAATATTTACAGCACTCAACGGTGAAATTGTTGATTAGATTAAACAGTCAATTAGTACAGAGTAATGCACAAACAGACAATTAAGCTATAATTGAGCGTAATTTACGCGTAACGTGATGCTTAACAAGCGAAACCAGTTGTTCCAGCATGCTCTGTGCTAACTAGCTTCATTACAGCTGATTAACATGCCTTCTAATTAAACATTTTATATATGTAAATAATACTGTTTCAGAATACCCGGTGCATGGCAAAATGGGGAGCTTTTTTGCTGGCAAACCATAGAAAAAAGCGTTAAAATACCCTACCACAAAAATCATTGAGATAATTTCGAGAAAGATTAATTACGGAAAAATTATAGCAATTTTATTTAATATTTATTTAAAAGCTTAAATTTGTAAACGTGATCATAACCATGTTCTTCCACATAATGAGAGATAATTCATTAATTAGTATTGTATGAACATCACTACATAGTATAAAACAGTCGCTTTCTCTGTCCCTATGTCCCTATATCCCTATGTCCCTATGTCCCTTTGTACGCTTAAATCTTTGAAACTACGCAACGGATTTTGATGCGGTTTTTTTTAATAGATAGAGTGATTCAAGAGGAAGGTTTATATGTATAATAACATCCACCAAATAGTGGAGAAGTACTGTTATTTTTGAGGTTTCTAATGTGATGTCGTAAAAAATTACTTTTTTTTCCGCTCTCATTGCAAACGCAGGCTGAACCCTACGAGTTTTATCAAAATAATGTACTAAGTATTATACACATTGAAAAGGTCTACAGAAAAGTCCGCGGTGGTATATGTCTATCTCTTATGGATAACCCACAATAACTTTTTTTTGTCATTTACTTTTTACGACAAATAATGGCTAATTTTCGAAGCGATTTTAACCAATACAGCATTAATCCTTAACCAATTAAATACCTTGAATACATTGTTCATTTAATATAGATCTATATATGGTCCTTTACACCGTATGATTTAAGTGAATATTTTCGAAGATATTACAGATTTAAAAATTGCGGGACGTAGCGTTTGCGGCGGCACCGGCCGGCCGCCCGGCTATATAAATTTTATACCCGTGCGAAGCCGGAGCGGGCCGCTATGTTTTTATATATGTTACCGGAAATGTATGAAATCAAGGAATTGTATACAATTCCTAGGAAATGTGTACAATTCCGATACCATTTAGGAAATGTATAAAATATTGTTTAAAAAACTATTTAATGCATGCATATCCTAGGAAATGTATAATCTTCCTAGGAATTGTATACAATTCCGATATCGTATTAGGAAATGTGTAAAGTAAATGCTTTCTGTAATAAAACACGTTGTTATTTTTTTTATTATAGCTCTTATTGATATACATCAATACCAATATTATTATTTGGTATTGATACCAATACCCGATTGTAATCGGATAACAGTCATACCGTAAAATTGTAATAATATTATGTTAATATTATTATCTTACTAATTAACATTTTAAAAATCAACTATCTAACTTTTAACATAAATATCACAAAATCAACTTATATTTATTCTTATAAAATCAAATTTTCATTTTGCAAGTAATCAGTCCGCTCGTCCCGCTGTCCTCGCGTATATTTGGCGCAGTCGGATTGTACAATCCGCCGTATTACATTACGGCTAGCTGTTTTAATATGCCGAAAATTCGTCTTTTTCCAAAATTCTACAAAAAGACGGTCGCGAGCCGACGGAGCCCCACTTCGTGGGGCTCCTATTTCTGTGTAGTTTTAAAAAACACGAACCTAACCTAACCCACCCCCTTATCCAAACCAAAAATTTCTGATTACGAATTATCGGCATAGTTACTACAAAATGCCGACCGTTTGTAAACGGCCAGATTATATGTATACAACTTGCCTGTGACATATCAATATCTTAAATATTTTACTTTTCCGATAGATATTTAGGAAATGTATAGATTTCCTAGGAAATGTGTATAAAATAATTTATTTCACACATTTCCGTACGATTTTAGGAATTATATACATTTCCTAGGAATTGTATACAATGACGGATTACATACATTTCCGGTAACATATACAACGTTCACAGTTTTTCTGTAGTGTATTTAGTATCAGCATTGCACCCGTGCGAAGCCGGGGCGGGTCGCTAGTTGGCAATAAAATTATATTAGGTACATTGAGAGCATAGATTAAATAGCATTATGTCCCAGTACCCCATGTAAAACCACGGCTGCAGTTTCTTCTTAGTAGCATAATAAAAATACGAGTAAGTATTTAAAGAAAAGACAATCGGCTTTTATATCAGCCAAAAAGCCATCTTATTTAAAAGCTCTGTCATAAAACTGGATGGAACAGTACATAATATTATGATATGACACGTTTGTTATAATAAGGGCGGCTATAAACTGCGTTTGTCGTAAAAAATTCATGAAGTGGTCTAATTTTGCGGGAACGACCTCAAATTAGAGGTCTACTGTATATGTTTTTATACAATAAAAATATATGAATATTATAATGTACTTGTAATTTAAAATTCACTAAAAATAGACATATGTGCGATTTGGCTATTCCTCGATTGTTTTATAAGATTTTTCGATAATAGATTTTATTGAAACCCTCTATTTCCCAATCATTCGGTCAAATTAGATGCGATGTGAAAAGATAATAGCAGTTTTAACTAATTGGTCTTGAAAATAAATTTTGTTACCATATTGACCATATTATATCGAAGGGAAATAATTTCCTTCAAATTTTTGATATTGAAAATCTATCAATTTCAACTTAAAGATATGGCTATTTCACACACCAATTTTACACTGAGTATTCAGTAACATTTATATTAACACCAAGATAATGCATATTATCCAAAAAAGCTATCTTCCATTTACATCGACTGTTTTGACAAATACAATTATACTAGGGTGGAAATTAATGAGCGTCGACTTTTAAGGAGTGACAGGGGTTCGAACTTCGAACCTGTAATAACATCTGACATCTGACGTGGAAGTAAATGGTGTAATAGGAATTTATAATCTTATATTAAATTAAACAGTCAGTAAACATTGGTGTGTCAACGCACATCTCATAGCGGCAGTACACATGGGGCCAAGGCGTTGGGGCGGTTGGGCCAACGTGTTGGGAAAAAATGAAGGATATCAAGATTCCTGTTCACACATTGGCGTACTGTTCATTCTAGGAATGGGTCGTCGACGCATTTTTCATCAACGAGACTAGACCGTTAAATGTCGTTCATCAACTAGTCGATCAACTAGTTAAAATCTTCGACTAGTCGATGTGTAAACTGAAACGAATTGACAACGATTGACACGGTCGACCGACGCGCGACGGTATTGGTAATCGAACGTTCGTTACCTTGAACTGAGGTCTACACTCTACATGTAAAATTCCACATTCTTACCACGAAGTTATTACGAATTATAGATTTTCAAAGAATTCAATGTCAGGGTTGTCTCTAGTAAAGAAAAAGTCAAAGCTGTTTTTTAACAATTATATATATCACCTATCTATTACAAAGTTTTTGTTTATGTTTTAACTTGTCGTTTTAAGTCGTTAGTTATAGTCGATATTTTAACATTATTCAATATATTATTATAGGTAGGTAATCCTTATGATATGCAATAAATTAACTGAATAAAAAAAAATATCTTAGATTTTTAAGACAATTCAATAATATCAAATTAATACAAATTAATCTCCTTTTTTTTCAATATTTCGAGCATTGATCATAGTAATCTCATTAAAAGTCAAACGGAATTAACGGTAAAAATATATTGATATATTGATACAAACGTGTCGACTGACGAGCCGTCTACGACGAGTCGTTTAGCCGTCTACAGTGGACTATTATACGGCCACGTCGAAGAGTTAACCGTCGCGGACGCGTTGACGAGCGTTTCGACTCTTTTGTTTAGTCGTTGAATTCAACTAGTGCGTTGAGTCATATGGTTTTTATTTTTGTGTAGTTCATGCCGTGGATTCCAAATGATTCCTTCATGTCGATACAATTCTACGAATTGTAAAACCTCATTGCTTGTCCACATCGGCGCCGCCATCGCTATCGGAACATGGAAACGTAAATTTGATTGACGCACAACGATACTGTCTCCGCTGATGAGTAACAACAAACTGAACAAGACACCAACGTGTGAACGCTGTTTGCGGAGCGCGCCAAGATCCTTTGAAGTGTGCACAAAAAACCGACAACATTCGGTTGGCCTGCCAATATTGGCGCCAACTAGGCTAATGAAGCCAACATACCGCCAAGTAGCTCTCTACACGTTGGCCCAACCCGTTGGCCCAACACGTTGGGCCCATGTGTACTGCCACCATCAAACTATTAGGGCCAGAAACAGGGTCGCGGAAGAATTCCAACCAATACCCGCGGCCCCATCATTAAAGCGGTCGGTTCGACGGAACACAGTGGGGTTTTAGTCGGTAAAAATGCGACATAACCCACGGCTCCTTCCCCGGGGGCCTTGGGTATGTATGCAAGATTTCCCCACTTAAAAAAAAAGGAGAGAAACATGACATTTGATATGCGTAAAATGGTATGAATTAAAATTATACACGTATGAAATCACAGGACTACGTAGTATTAAGCTGAGTGGCTTCTCGCTGTCTGCCTGTCTAGCCCTATGTTTGCTATTAAAACTACGGAACGGATTTTAATGCGATTTTTAATAGATATAGTGGTTCAAGAGGAAGGTTTATGCGTATAATTAAGTCATAATTTCACCCGTGCGAAGTTATATCATAAATATTAAATGATTACATAATTTTTTATTGCGGTCGTCACAGAAAACAAATGATCCAGAAACTTCCAAAAGAATATTATGCTGATGTAGGGATAATTTGGACAGTACTCTACGTGTTGTTATGCGAAATAAAATTTCTATTTTTCTTTAGTGTAATAAAATAACGGACAAACTATAAATACATTTTTATAAATTAGTCCGGGATCCATCGCTCATTAATTTTGCAAGTGATTACTATC
>CAJQZM010010973.1:0-12700 GCA_907164665.1 Colias nastes | reverse complement strand
TTATTGCAAAGAAAAGAGTACTCTCATGTGAACTTGTTGAAAGAATTGATATTTGAGCCGAATGATTTTCGCAACTATCTACGAATGGATGAAAAGACGTATCTCAAACTATTAGCAGCTGTGACTCCTTTACACATATGCACGTGTTTCCCTGCTAGCACTCACTGGACAACTGACGACTACGTCGAACCGCCCCATACATGCTCAGGTTTGCCTGCACAGTTAAACTGCACAGGTATACCCACGCGTAAAAAATATCAATTTTCAATATTTTTTCTGTCGCCTGAACAGGTGTGAAAACTTGCACAGTTCTGTAACATACACGCTCCGGTTAACCTGAACAGGTGACCTGTACAGGCAAACCTGTCAGGTACACCCTAGCGTGTATGGCCAGCTTTAAAGTCGAGAGTTGTTGTCCATGAGATGTCAACTAACAGTCCATTGTCCAACACCGTTTGGCTTAAATATATACAATTAAATACCACGTTCGTCAACCACAAATAGGTATACGGTAATACTGGCTCTCAAAATGTAACTCCACTTAAAGCGCTGTCACTTAAAAACCCAGAAAGTAATTTCTATTGCTATACAATAGAGAAAAACGGGAGTTGAGTGTTGTTTGAGTACGCATTTAACCCATATAAAATAATAAGAACATATTAAAAGTAAGCTTGCCGACGATGTTTAAAAAGAACGTATTCGTAACATTTCCTCTTACTTTTCAACCAAATTCCAAAATAGGAGGAGGTTCTCTTTATTCGTTTTTTTCTGTAATCCTATCTAAAATTTCAACGCCTTGTTCATTTAACATTTACATGGAGCTTAAGATTGTATTCATTAACATCTTAGGTGTTAATCCTATGTGTGTGCCAAATTTCATGAAATCGGTTCTGCAGTTTTTTGCGTGAAGAAGTAGGTAATAAACATACAACTTTCACATTTATGTAGAGGTAGTAACAAACAAACATACAGATTTTGCATTTATAATTTTAGAAGGATTTTTAACATGTTTTGAAAGTTTTATGTGTATTTAAACAATGCCATCTTCAAAGCTGTGACATTGCATCTACTAATATATTTTTTCTTTGTTACAGATCGGGAACTTGAAACATTTTTATTTGTTTTCACACCCACACGTTACTAAGAGGTCTGTAAATGCAAGCATAGGATATATTAGCAAATTAAAAAATGATCCCCAGGTAAGCACACCATTTAATTAAGTAAATATATTTTTTAATGTTTGAAATAGTAATTTTTGGAGAAAAGTGCACAAAATGGTAATGCCCTTGACGACAGTTTTGAATCCGGACAAACTACTTAATTTGTTTGGAATATAATAAATGGCTTTTTACCATTAGTACGTACTAACTACTAAACTAGTACGAGGCAGGTGCCATTAAGGTTTTTAACTATACCGGTGGGATAGCAATTTGTTAAGAGGGTATGTAATAGTATTACCGCGGGTAAACCTCTTGCTATAGATCACTATGTGACCTTTTGCGACGTCAGCCTTTTAGAAGCAGCCTCCCGTTTCTATAGTTTAATGAATGATGCGGTAATAGGTGTTTTGAAGTTTGCTCAGCCAATCTGAACTTAGTGCGCGTATGCAACACTTAAGCTCACTGAGAATTTTTCTATACTGGCTGTGCTCCGCGGTTTCACCCGCATTGCTCCGCTCCTGTTGGTCTTAGCATGATGATATATAGCCTATAATCTTCCTCGATACATGGGCTACCTAACTCTGAAAGAATTTTTCAAGTCGGACCAGTAGTTCCTGAGATTAGCGCGTTCAAACAAACAAACTCTTCAGCTTTATAATATAAGTATAGATTAACATTAATAATCCAGTGCTCTGGTCTATGAAACGTTTTTAGTTTTTAAAATATCGTGTCAGTCCATTTAAACATTATTAATAGGTACACAAGGATATGCATGGTGTTATTACGCTCAAACGATGTATACCCTATAAATGAAAAGATCCTTCATAATATTTCATCAAATTATAGTAGCTTAACGAACCCTCTTGTACATTATAACTGAATCATTCTCGAATTATTCAAACATTTTGCAGTTTTCATCTAAAGATCTTAATTTAAAACGCTCCGCAGTAAATTAATTACCGACCGTTAATATCTGATCTTAGAGGTTCTAATTCAATTTTGTTGCTTTTGTTACGTTTTGGTAATAACTTTTAAATTATCCTGCAAGCATCGGTTCGGTAGTCAAGGGAACATTTTGAATTATATCCATTTGGTTGCTCAAAGTTAACATACTTTAAAATTAGCCTTACTTTACTGTAACGCGGGTCAAAAGTCACGATTAAAATATCAAAGCTTGTACAAATCTGATGAATTTTTAATTTTATGAATGCTGTCCATTCGCCCTAAATATGATATATACTTACTCGAATACTTTTTTTTAAATAATTAACGATATTTTTGATGAGACTGAAAAAAAAAGACGTGTGGCACTCGGGGACTGCCGCGGTAAAGCTATTGCATTCTATGCCTTCAAGCCACACCTCCGTGCCCGTCGGAGTGGGGAGCGTGAGGTTTTTTCGTTACGGAATTTCTGGATTCGGTCCCCGCGCTCAAGGCCCGCGATAGAAGCTATGCAATAGCTTAAAAAAAAACATATTTTGAAATACAGATTGATGGATAGTCTTTATACTTTCTAATAAGTTGAATACCTAAATTATATGCGAAAATATAATGCTTTATAAATTTATATTTATAAAGCATTTGAATGCCATAAAACCAAAAATATAAATTCAATCATTGTATAATTTCTTATTTACCTATTCCAAGTACAAGATCTTTTATTAAAGATTCAATCGGTAAAAAATAGTTCGTGAAAATAAATACATGAGCTTTGCGTTATATTTAGTTTAATATTGGTATTTATTTAGTTTAATATTATAAGGCTTCTTCAAAAATCTCCGAATTGTCCGTTAATTAATTGTCATCATTGTTTTGATTTTCATGAGATTAAAGTCTTTACTTACTGTTTTTTTACGTTTCACATCGCCAATAATTTAAGATTTTTTCTTAATTATATTGATATTCAGATACAAGAAGTACTTAGATCGAGTTGCAAACGAAAGCGTTTAACATCATAAATTGAGCACCTGCAGAATTACTTTCACTTGAAGCTTACCAATACAGTTCCAAGTTTATGCTTATTGATTCGATAGGTTCTGAATATGTAAGCTCATCGAAGCGCAGCCACTTGGAGGCAAGACTCGCGAAATAAATTCGTGCTGACGGTTTTATTCAAATGAAGGGTACAGGGAAAAAGTGATGGATGTCGACTACACTTTGATTTGAGAAAATCAGATATTTAAGTTCATAACCTCATTGTGTCTGTTTAATACTGACCTCACACTAAATAAAATTTATGTTTATAGGTTTATATTTATTGTCATAGTTGGAATGAAAGTCAAAGTTATTATAGCATTTTATGTATTTTTTTTTTATTGAAAAAAACAAAGTCACCTTATATTCCCAGGGAAAAATGATGAATGTCAGTTAAAAATTGATGAAGGTCATCATGGAAACACTACGTATGCTTAATTATTAATCATCATCAACAATATTATTAGCATAAGGTAGTGCAAGAAAATAATTGTTTGCTCTCTGTGAGCAGAATTTTGCCACAGATCAGACAGAACAAAATCCCGCCATAGCTGCCATAGACACCTTCATCATATTTTGACTGACATCCATCATTTTTTGCATGTGCCCTAATTTTTAACTGTAAATTTTTTGGTGACATGAAGCGTTTATTGCCTTTATTCTGAAGTAAGCCTGTACTATCTTTAATGAACTTTCGAATGGTGCCAGTAACAAAAAAAACAAGAAAAAATGACATCCATCACTTTTCCCCTGTACCCTTCAAATTCTTGTACATACAATTAAGAGTTGGAGTTTATTTTTGCATATAGATTGAACTTTTCAATTAATTGAGAATTGATTTTATGTTTCATTGTTTTTGCTTATTGGTTTTAATGTTTACGTTACTTGAAAGGGTTGTGATTTCATATTTGCATTATTTGATTGGACCCTAATTTTAAACATATGAATTGCAAAAGAATTGTTTTAGCATGATATATTTTGTTAATTATAAATTTATCATAGCGAAAATTAACTAGTTATTATTGATTTTATTAAATATTAGTTTTATTTGAATTTTATCCAGTGTAAAATTTGATCAAACATAACCGTCTCAACGGAATACAAGAAAATTTAGCGCGTGCGTTATTTTAAAAAGATATCACAATGTAATGAAATACAGGTAATCTACCGTACAATGTTAAGACAGGACATTGGGAATATTATTTTATGTCGTTGTTTGTTTTAGGTAAGATGGGTGATGCAGCAGAGGGAGTTGAGAAGAACAAAGCGGGATCACTCCCGCCCTGTGATGAGACAATCGAATTTATTAACGTTTCCTGATCCTTTGTTCAAAGAACAGTGGTATTTGGTATGTTCTATTATTATTCATTGAATAAATTTTACACTCGGAAAAAACAGTCTTAAATACATTAGATAGAAACTGCTATATTAAGAAGTAGTAACACTACGCTAGTGCTGAATTGAAGAATACATTAAGAAACCGCTATATCAAGTAGTAGAACTATACTGTTGAATTGATGAGGGAAAATTTAAAATACAGATATAGATAGAAACTGTTGTTTAATGATTAATGATGTTATACTGCTGAATTGACGAGAGCTTGTAAACATAGATAAGGCTTGATTACACCGTACATTAATTTGACTTACAGTGTACTGAACTTTTATTACATTAAGATTTTACTTTCCGTTTTAAACATTTTCGTATAAATGGAAACATTATTTGTTTGTCACGACAAATTTAATTAAAATTTACTGTGTTGTTATTTTTAGAAGTAGTTTGTTTGTGTATAAATGTAAGCAAATAAATTAGCCTAAAAGAAAATACTATTTCCTTTCGCAACATAAAATACTACGACCGAATCGTTTTAATCCGTCGTAAAGTATTTATTTTATAAATGAGTCCAACATTCAAGGCCGGGTCTTACGAATTTAAAACAAACGTAATAAAGTGGAATGAGCACGGTGGGGAATTGTTGAAAAGTCTTTAAAAGTACAGAAATAAAGCTATACTGGTACTCTGCGAATGTACATGATTTAAGACATTAGGGTGTTTGCGCACTGTGATAGAGATGAGTAGATAACAGGCTTTTAACAGTTTGTCGCAGAAGAATTCCAACCAATACCCGCGGCCCCATCATTAAAGCGGCTCGATGGAACACAGTGGGGTTTTAGTCGGTAAGAATCCGACATAACCCACGGCTCCTTCCACGGGGGCCGTGGGTATCTTTAGAAGATTTCCCCACTTAAAAAAAGGCTTTTAAGAGTTTAATGAACCTGTTGCTTTATTTTCTTAACAATCTTTATTTTGAATAAGTGATCTCATATTCCAATTAATAAAAAGTAAAAAGATAATTAAGTTGAATGAAAAAGAGGTCTCAGAATAACCTATTTGTTTTGTGGAATTTTATTATTTCTTGTTACTATTTTCGTAAATATTGTTATGTTAATGAACGTTTAAAAGTGTAGGGATTCGTGGAAAAACGATTTTAGACGGTGAAAATATTTTGAAACATCAAATAGAATTCAGAAAGATAACCTTAATAGGTACTATGATTTTGTTAAAAAATCTTTTATTATAAAACATTACATCACTAGTAAGAGGATAATATTAATATTTGTCTGAATCAGAATGATTAAATAAGGTTGGAGTTTTTGAGGTCAGAGAAGTCATTGAATACGAAATGTTTATCAAAAAGTAAGTTTTAAATATAATTACTACAGCAATGGGCGTTTCATTAAGTAAAAAATGAATTTTTAAATTTATTTTCCTGTATTTGATGTTAGTTCTGTACTTTCTTATTATTATGAAATCGTATTAGCTTTGTTATAAATGATTTAATTCATTCTGTTATAAGATAGCAATTTATGCAATTTGTCTGTTATTTTAAGCAATATAATTGACTATGAAATGTGGTTGTGGTGTTGCTCGACAAATATTCAATCATCCTACCTACGTTATCTACTTTAGCAATATAAATGAATATATAAATCGATAGATAGATTGATAGATAAATAATACTTTATTGAACACACAGAAATTAACATAAAATACATACATACATAGATATAGTAAGACAAATAAAGACAAATTCCTTATCGCTAGGTAGCGATCTCTTCCAGACTACCATTATTAACATGAAGAGAAGGTGGGTTATATATAATACCTACCTACCGCGTAAAAGTGAAAGTAGATATTTGAGTTTAAGTCTATTCAATATTACATCCTTTTTATAACATTTTGGTCTATTGTAGATACCTAATACGGTATAAAACTGATATAGTAAAAATGTATGTAATAATATCGCAAAATTCAAGAATCTATAGTGTTAACGTAAGAGAAGCTTTTAAAACCTATGTCCTATACGTAGGTAGGTACTGTTTTTAAAAGCCACGAAGACAAACTGTTGAATTGTTTAGCATTTTTGGTTCCAAATTGTTACTACCTTTCCTAAAGCATCAGAAATTTTATGTCTTCCTAATAATATGATAAACTACCACCAAGTCCATAAATACTTTTCATCCCGTGTGATGGTGAAACTGCAGCCTGAAAATACATTTTTACCATATTTCAATCTTAAATCTGTAATTGTAAAATATTATTCAACGATTTAAATTTATATACAAAAGCTCAAACACAAAAATAAACAGCTTACAGTATTTTGCATACACAATGCGACTGAACGTGTTTACTTCATATTCTATTAAAGTACGGCTCATTACCTTGAACTCGTAAGTGTAAAGAAGTTCCAACGCGTGTAGTGCAAGGCCGGAGCCTCATGCATATTCAGTTAAGAACAAAAGACTGGAATAATATCATACAGTAATGTGACGTTGCTTATGCAGATATCATTGGCTATTTATTAAAATCGTGTCAAGGACTGATTTTATGTGATTGGATAGATGCTATTTGCATTTTGATCGATGCATAATTTTAGTAGAAATTATACATTTAGGTCTTAGTATCGTCCGACTTGCAAATCCAGTTATAGCAGGGATTTTTAGAAATATCCGACATTGAAACCTAAGTCTTTGTGAAAAAGTACTATTCACTAATGCATATTCAATTATAAAACATATCTACAGATTAAAAATGTTATAAGGATTTCATACAACACACTGAAAGTAAATATTTCTATTTTATGGAAACAATATTTAATTTAAGCTTGTTTTTATTAACTTTACGAAATACCTAACATTCAAACTTCATGAACCTCGATACTTTAAACATACTTAGGAGAAACTTCACAAAACACACAACAACTAATACTCAAACAACAAATAAAACAAATAACAAACAGATTCGATCTGCCGCAGTGTGAAGTCAAGGGTAAACCAAATGGAATAAATTGAATTCTTTTCCCCGTTTTTCAAATCGCAACTGCATAATTATTAATGAATTCTAATTCCATTTTTACGATCGATTCTTCAATACAAATGGAGATTATGTAAAACTAGCTGTTGCCCGCAGCTTCGCCTGCGTGATAAAGATAAATTTTATTTTATCCCCTTGGAGGTAGAATTGATCATAATCTTTTCTTAGCGAATGCCCACGTCCTAACATCTACCTGCATGCCAAATATTCAGCCAGATCCGTCCAGTGGTTTGGGCTGTGCGTTGATAGATCACTATTATCAGTCAGTCAGTCACCTATATATATTTATTTAGATTCCTTTAAAATATATACTTACTATGCTAAAAGCTTAAGTTCATTTTCATCGTGAAAATCGACGGATATTGCGTAATATGATTTAACACAAAATTATAGTTGAGAACGCTATAGATGGCAGCTATAAATAATTATAGTTTCTCCCTAGAAAATTATATTTCGGATGCTAAATCATTTATATGTCGGCATAGTAGCCTACAAATCGCTTTATAAATTCCCAACTCGTGATTATTTCTTATAACACAATAATAGCATATTGCTTTTAAAATTGTTTATTTTTTCAGTCACGAAGAACTGTTTTTGTTATTTCTAATGGGAGTTTATTTCATGTCAAAAAATACTTGTTGTTATCTGTAAACACAAGACAATTAAGTAAAATTTTTATAGTATTTAAACTAAAAGCTTTTTAAAAATTAAATGTAAAAATATTTTCCTCAGAGATATCGAATACCTAGGTATGAATATTAATTATTTTATAAAATTCTAAGAAGACTCAGCATCTAATAATAGCTATATCTTACTTTAGCAAGATATTTATAAATATTGCTGTTCTTCGACTTTTAACTTCAATGTTAAATTGTAAAATAACTATCAAAGACAATTTAAATAAGCTTACTAGCCACTTGCCTCTACCTTGCTCGGGATGACGGATTAGGTACAACAATATAATAAGCTACACCACACTGTAGTTTTCAAAATATACAAACAAACAAACACTCGTACAAAACTTTTAATTTCCTCTTTATAATTAATAAGTAACCTTATCTATATTATATACTATAGTATTGTATATAGAAGGTATATAGTCCTGTTTACAATACAAAGACCATTTCAGAACGGCGGCGCGGCAGATGGTCGAGATATGAACGTGGGGTTTGCGTGGCGCAAGGGCTACACCGGCAAGGGGGTCGTAATCACAATATTAGACGATGGGATACAGCCTAATCACCCGGATCTCAAGCAGAATTATGTAATTATACTCGCTTGTGAATTCATGCTTGTGTGATGTTTGTTTTCGACTTTACACTTCGGCCACTTTATGAAAATGTGAAAATAAAGGGATAAGCAGAAATCTTTTCACGAATGTTATGTGTAATCTTTAATAAACTATTCTCAAATAGAATAGCCTTTATGAAAATAATTTTCGAAATAGTTCTTTTGAATAAAATAACAAGCTTATAGTTTAAATTAAATTCTTCGCGTTTTTAATATGCAAAGGAAAGGAATACTTGTGCATCCAAAGAAAGATTCTTCGATGTCAAGACGAAGTCACATGTCTCGCATTTGACCGCATAACCTAAATGTTGAATTTTTAGAATGTATGCAGCGTACCGAATTGTATGCTCCAGAAATATAAAATTTAAATTTAGAGTTTAGGTTCGTTCCTAGAATATCAACGCGATTTTCCTCGAAATTCGGTGGCCGAAGTGTAACGAAGTTATTTTGTAAGCGTCGAGTAACTGGAGGCATTTCAATAACTTAGGATCCAGCGGCGTCGACCGACATAAACGGGAACGACACGGACCCGACGCCGCAAGACAATGGCGACAATAAACACGGCACGCGCTGTGCGGGCGAGGTGGCCGCCGTCGCGTACAACCGGTATTGCGGCGTCGGCATCGCATACAATGCTAGCATCGGTGGAGTCAGGATGTTAGATGGCCTAGTGAACGACGCAGTGGAAGCGCAAGCGTTAAGTTTCAACACTCACCACATAGACATCTACAGCGCTTCCTGGGGACCGGAAGACGACGGGAAAACGGTCGACGGCCCGGGCCCTTTAGCGAGAAGGTATTGTCTAATTATCACCGCGAGAGATCGCTTCGAGCGAGCTCATTAAAACGATTTTTTTTTGTTTCAGAGCCTTCATAAATGGGGTAACTAACGGCAGAGGCGGAAAAGGGTCTATTTTTATATGGGCATCGGGGAATGGCGGTCGGCACACTGACTCTTGTAATTGCGATGGTTACGCGAACAGTATATTTACGATATCGATATCGAGTGCGACGCAAGGAGGTTATAAGCCATGGTATTTAGAAGAGTGTTCCTCCACTTTAGCGTCGACGTATAGCTCGGGTACTCCAGGCCGAGACAAGAGCGTGGCAACTGTGGACATGGACGTACAATTACGTCCCGACCACATATGCACGGTCGATCACACGGGAACTTCGGCGTCCGCTCCTCTCGCCGCAGGAATTTGCGCTCTAGCGCTCGAAGCGAATTCCTTACTCACTTGGCGAGACATGCAGCATTTAATAGTAATGACATCTCGACCGCAACCTCTAGAGAAGGAGGACGGTTGGATCGTAAACGGTGTGAAGCGAAAGGTGAGCCATAAGTTTGGCTACGGCTTAATGGATGCGGGTCAAATGGTTTCGTTGGCCGAGCAGTGGATAAGCGTCCCGCCGCAACACATTTGCAAGTCTCAGGAAATAAACGAGGACAGGTCCATCGAAACCTCTTTCGGATACACTATTTCGGTACACATGGACGTGAACGGATGTAGCGGAACGATGAACGAGGTCAGATTTTTAGAACACGTTCAATGTAAAATTTCACTCAGCTTTTTTCCCCGAGGAAATTTACGGATATTACTCACATCGCCGATGGGGACCACGTCCACTCTATTGTTCGAAAGGACGCACGACGCGACGAGCTCGAATTTCGACGACTGGCCGTTCTTAAGTGTACATTTCTGGGGCGAAAACGCTGAAGGCCGATGGACACTGCAGATAATAAACGCGGGCAATAATCACGTCACGCAGCCAGGAGTATTGAAAAAATGGCAACTTATTTTCTACGGGACGGCCACGAACCCGATAAGGTTGAGAAATAAAAGCTATTTCGATTCGAATAATGTTCAGCAAGAGGAAAAAACCTATCACATTAACGATGTATACGACGCGTCCGAATATTCCCAGTTCTTAAACGAGATCGAGCTCGGGATATCGGATCGACACAGCTACCCGAAAAATATTCCGTCTTCGCAGAGGAAAAATGTGCTGGCTGACGCGAACGATAAACAAGTGCAGAGAATGTGCGACCCGGAGTGTGACTCTCAAGGTTGTTATGGAAAGGGGCCAACTCAATGTGTCGCATGTAAACATTATCGTTTAGATAACTCTTGCGTATCGAGATGTCCGCCGAGGAGTTTCGTAAATCAGGGCGGTGTTTGTTGGCCGTGTCACGAGTCGTGCGAGACGTGTGCCGGCGCGGGGCAGGACTCATGTCTCACGTGTGCTCCCGCTCATTTATTAGTTATCGACTTGGCTGTTTGTTTACAACAATGTCCCGACGGTTATTATGAAGACCCAGATGCCAACGCTTGCTTTCCTTGTGCGGAACATTGCGATACGTGCACGGAAAAAGCGGATTTCTGTTCATCGTGTGCTCATAATTATGTTTTGTATAATGGATCGTGCTTGGCATCTTGCCCACCTGGGACGTTTCAGAAAGACGACTTAGGTTGCCTGGCCTGTCACGAGTTGTGTGAATCGTGTAGAGGTCCCAAAGAAAGTGAATGTGTATCGTGTAGAATAGGTTATTACGCGTATAAAGGCCAATGCGTACCGAAATGCCCTGAAGGCTTTTTCGCTGATATTCAAAAGAGGGAATGTGTGAGGTAAGATAAAAGGTTTATTGTGTAATATTTATGCGTATATTGTGATGCTAATAGCTTATTTTTTAGGTGTCCGATTGGCTGTTCGGTTTGCTCGAATTCCATTTGCTCTGTATGTCAAACTAAGTGGCTACTTACAAAGGCTGGAGGTTGTTTTCCTAATGGAAACGATAAGTGTGATACTAGTAAGTATTATTCTTCATTATTATATGAATTGAAAGCAGAATGTTGTATTCACATAGAAAAATATTTTTGTTTTTTAAAGCATTATTTACGCATAAACTTTAAATTGTAAAGCATTATTAAAAATACGAAAAAAATATAAAGTACAACCATAAGAATGCAAGTATAACAGTGCTTTAAATATTAAAATATATTATGTTTTATATTAATGAAAAAGGTTCTTCGCTTACAAAAACAAATTAAAATGTTTTCATTTGATACAAAACAAATAGAAACTCTTACAAATGCGCATTCAAATACTCTTAATACTTAACAAGTAAACGTATGAAACAATCCACAAAGCTCAACAAAGCATTTCTATATGAGCACGTACGAGCTGAAAAATGTCAATTTAACGGATACCAAAGCTTTTACGCCGCTCCACTGGAGTTCTTTGTTTAAAAGGTTTTTTCTCCACAGACGAATATTATGAAGGAGGTCGGTGCAAAAATTGTCATTCCACTTGTGAGAAATGTAGCGGACCGAACGAGTGGGACTGTTTATCTTGTTCGAGCCCGTTGTTATTGCAGGGATCTAGGTAACTGCGTACGAGATAGACCCTTCGTGGCGTGTTGGAATTCAGCTAACGAGTGTTCTTTTGTAGGTGTGTCGCAGAATGTGGGCAGGGGTTCTATCAGACGGCCGGCAGTTGTTCCCAGTGTCCGCAGACTTGTGCGAATTGTGTCTCGAGGTTGAATTGTACGTCATGTTCGGGCGCATTACGCTTGCAATCCGGAACTTGTCGGGCGACATGTGCAAACGGCTATTATCCGGACGAAGGGATATGCTCCAAGTGTTATCTATCTTGCGAGACTTGTACTGGCCCGAGAAGGGATCAATGCGCATCTTGTCCACCTGATTGGAGATTAGCAGCTGGCGAATGTAGACCAGAATGCCCACAAAACTTCTTTTCCTGGGGAGACAGTTGTAGACGTTGCCACCATTACTGCCAAGACTGTCATGGCGCTGGGCCACAGAGATGCACATCGTGTCCGCCACACTTCTCTCTAGAAAACGGATTATGCGTAGAGTGCCTTAGTTCTCAATATTATGAGCC
>CAJQZM010010972.1:0-11718 GCA_907164665.1 Colias nastes | reverse complement strand
GCAGCGCCCACAAGGGGGCGTTATCGCCCACGTTGGGAAAGACTGTTTTAGACGGTATAATACCAAGTTAATTGTGAGAAAGTTATTCTATCTGTTTGTTACGTGATCACGACTGAATCACTGGATTGATTTTGATTAAATTTAAGAAATTTTTAACGAGACCACTTTTTGACATGGAAAATATACTTTTTGCGATTGAAATTGATAATGATAGTATGTATGTCTGTCACGAAATATCTTAGTTAAATGAAACTGTAGGCGGAATGCTAAATAGTAATATATAGGACTACACAAGTAAATAAAAAGTAAATCGTTTATAACAGGATTTTATTGATACCCCATACAAAAGCCTAACAAGACTTCCGAAAGAACTATCAAAGCAATTCTCAATTGTAATAAAATAATACGAAACGCAATAAAACAAGGTATCCATAAAAAGGAATAATTTACGAAAAACGTGAAACATTATGTGTCAGGGGTCGTTTGTGCTGGGAAATATAGGATCCGGTATATTAACGTTGTATTCGATTTATTTTTATGATAAATTATGGATTATTTATTTATTTACTTTATTTGGCATATGATAGAGTAACGGATTTTCTGGAGAATTAATATTATAAAAATAGTAGTACTTTATACTAAATAGAACATTTATGAACATACCTACGAAATGTCAGATATTTTAGAAATACATAGTTTAATAATTGTACATCTAACCGCGTATAAAATTAGGGCGTATTCAGAAAGAAAGCTGGAAACTGACCAGCGCGGGTTGAAGCTTGTCGGCGCCGTTCAGCGCTTATCGGCGCGTGTTCATATATATTTTTCCTGCGCGGGTTACCAGCGCTGACAAGCACCGATAAGCGCTTATAAGTTTCCAGCTTTCTTTCTGAATACGCCCTTGGCTTACATGGTAAACCTAAAGCTAAAACTTTTAATATTCTTAATTAGGATATTTTCTCGACTGTTTAATACAGTAATTCTATAATTACTGTATTAATACAGTAATTCTATAATTACTGTATTAAACAGTTTATCGATTAATTCACTTTAGGGCCGATTTTTCAATCCTTGGTTAAAATTTATCCGTCCAATAAAGTATTACACGAACATATTAAAATGTCACCTGTAAACTGTCATATATACGGACAATTAGAATACATTTTTGAAATGGTAGTTTAATACGTTATTCAACGAATAAGTTTTAACCAGGGATTGAAAAATTAGCCCTTAATCGATATTTTTAAGCAGGTTACCTCTCTTCGAAGATAAAATTGATAGACGTCAAATGTTGCCTATTAAAATGGCTCTAGTATAGTTAGTACATTTGTATATAAATACATAATTATCATTACATACACCACACAATCAGTTCAACGAAAAAGCGCTGCAAAATAGTAATACCACGCTACATTAATCTAAAAGCGACTTTAAAATAACGAACTTTAAATCCACTATCCATTACATGACTAATACCATTATAACGCCTCTAGCTGGTTTCCGAAAGTATATTATAAGTCAAAGTGGCTTTGTTAAGCTAAGCCTCACAAGTGAATCGTGAATAAAATGTTGGGTTATTTTTAGAGGCGCTTTTCTACTCTTTAGGGTTAAGTCTCGTAAAATACATTGATTAGGGTAATCCTATTAATGTTATACATACATACAAGTAAATGCGAGTTTGAGAGGATGGATGGATGTTTCACCCAAATACTACTGAACCGATTAGAATGAAATTTAGTATGTAGGTAGCTGAAGACCCAGTATATGACATAAGCTACTTTTTAACCCGCAAATCCTAACTATGCGGTTTTTTCTTTGAAAACGCGGGCGAAGCCGCGGGCGGAAATCTAGTATGATAGTTTAAAATTCGGGCTACTTCTTGTAGAAATAATCTTAACTATTGCGAGGTTTTGCATGTTATATTCATGGTTTAGAGGTATCTATAGCACTTACGAATGCTTCAAAATCTTGAAAATGAATTTAATCATCTAATGGAAGAACTTTAAACTGTACAGTTGTTATCACTACTTTTTCGGGCATTACTTGTAGAAATTATTTTAACTGGTACAAGGTTTTGCGTGTTATATTCGTAGTTTAGAGGTATCTAAATAAGATACCTCGTCGTAGTTTAGAGGTATCTAAATAAGATACCTCTAAACTACGAAACTAGAGGTATCTAATATAGGAATAAAAAAAATTATGTTTCAAATCATGGAAATAGTTAATTTTCTAATGGAACATTAAACAGTGCATGTTGTTATCACTTGGCTATATTTCATTTTCCTCCATGCTTAACGAAATGTAACATTAATTAAAATACAAATACTTCAGAGTTACCGCTTTCCCTATTTGTTAAAAAATATTTGCTCAAAAATCCGCATTAAGTTTATGCAGTACTAGCGGTCCGCCCGTGGTACATATTTCGCAATAAAAGGTAGCCTATGTTCTTTCTCAGGGTCTAAAGATTATCTGTGGCAAATTTAAATCAAAATCGGTCCAGTAGTTTATGCGTGAAAACCATACATACATACATACAAACCTTTCCACCAGTTTTTACTAGTTATCTATAATATTAGTATAGATAACTAGTAAAAACTGAAAAGCTCGGATGCTTCGAACCATAATGTATGAGCTTACGACGCTCTCAGAAGCAGACAAAACATTTTCGCATTTTATGCCTTTAATAATATCTATTGTAATAAATAACTTTAATACTTTTCATATCGCATATTTTAATATGAGATTAATATTCGATATTATATAAAAAATTTCAATCCGATGTGTGTAGGTATAGATTACTTAGGTTTAGGCTTAGGTTTACAGTTACGTACAGGACAACGAATATTGGAGAATAACAAGGCAATATAATATACCAATGGATTTTAATTGTAAGTTTTAAAGCATTGAAATGCTAAGGTTCGAATCCCAGTTCATGACCGATCTTTTTCTATTCTTTGAAAAATTTCTAACATAAATCTCATACATATACTATTTCATATGTAAGTATATATTGTTCTTTAATAGTTAAAGTTTTAGCTTATTCATATGTTTTACCTATATGTATACTGATTTGAACATATTTCGTCTGGCACATAGGAAGTTAGACTTTACTCAACTAGCAGACTGTTTGATTCCAGTGAATATTCCTGGGCAGTTCCACACTTATATTATGAAACCATACTTCGACATCAATTCATAGGATTATAGTTGCTATGACCACTCACGAAGAGCTAAAAAGGCATATTCAATATGAAACTATAAACAATAGGTCCACTGAAAAGCGGAATGCAAATACTTTGAACGTTATTTGCCTTAGCTTCTTAGTAACATGTGTATTGCGTACTTTGTGGTATTAAGTCATATTTGGAAGCCTTCCAAATTGGTTTGAGGCTCTCGTCCAAACTATTTATGATGCAGAACATTTTAGCAGTTAATTTTGCAGATTGTAAAAATTTAAAGCAAATGTAAATGTTTTTGCATGTAAAGTCTTTATCGTTGTTGTATATGAGGAAATAAAAGGGGTGTTTCCTTTTAATTCATGAAAATTTTGAAAGGAATTTGTATGCCTTTCATATTATGGGTGTTATGATGTAGCTGTTAAAAATGTAATGTGAATTTATTTTTTTAGTGTCTATGTTGTTAACACTAGGTTAATTCCTTTGTAAATAGGATTAAATATTTAGGATACTTATATTTTATGAAAATAACTAAAATAAATACGGTTATTTAGGGTTTTGATCATCAACACTGTCTGATAAGTTAAACAAAAGTTTTTCACCTGTTTAATGTTTTCATATTAGGTATAAAACCCAAACAATATGTGTTAGACATTTTTACATTTAAAATAATATAGCGGTGTTAGAATAGATACATAGGAAAATAGAGATTTGTAGGGATTTTGCATCGAATGAAATGTTGCAAGCATAGGTCTCCAATTTTGTGAGTAGTCTTACGGAGCTGGATGAATGTTTTATTCAGTATTGTTTGGAAAATGTAAGTAAATATGAATTTAAGGCATAAACAAGAATGTTTTGCTTATGTTGTAATAATAGGTACCTATAGAAAATATTATTTAAAAACAAACAATGCATATTGTTTGCCTACATTAAATACAATGCCTTTTTCTGTTCGTAATAATAAGGAATATTCAACTGTAAATGCAAGAAATCCTAGGTTTCTTGGTACCCACCAAGAAAGATAGCAAATTTTTCTACAAATTAACTGAGTATTTACAACGCATCGATAACATAACTCACTACATAATATTATACTCCCTGAATGCAAACGAATGAACAATACAAGCCTATATTGAACAATACAATGTTCATCACCTTGTAACAAAGCTCTTATAAATTAAAAAAAAAACGAAAATCCAAGCCATTTCAACGCAGACATCATCCAAACCATTCCGAGAAGGAAGCTCAAACAATTACTCGGAATAAATCGACAGTGAACTGAATAGATATTTCTAAAATTCCCCGTCCGAAATATATTTTAAACTTAACGCCTTTCCATTGCCTACTTTCTTTTCAGCTCAGCTTTTATGACCGGATGAAATGGTGTAATGGAAAGGGAATATCTTTTGCAGTCGCGAATTGGAATGTTTACGTCACGTACGAATTACCATAAGTTGGAGCGATCTGATGCGTTTCAGATGTAAATATTGCTGATGTGGATGGCTATTGAATTTGGTGGTGTGGGTTCGATTTGGAAGACGTCGTGTGAACGGGAAAATTACGTGTCTCTGATACAGCTTTTTCAAGAAGGTTATACTTTAGCAGCGATGTAAAAGACATGTCTCCATAGGTAGTATATAGATGTAGGTACTATACTAATAATATTATAAACGCGAAAGTTTGTGAGGATGGATGTATATGTGTGTTTATGTTTGTTACTCTTTCACACGAATAATACCTACTGAACCGATTACAATGAAATTTAGCACACATATAGAGGGTAACTTGGATTAACACATAGGATAGGTTTAATCCCGGAAATCCCACGAAAACGGGCACTATGCGGGTTTTTCTTTGAAAACGCGAGCGAAGCCGCGGGCGTAAAGCTAGTTTCGTATAACGTACTGTTGGATACGTACTATATCCAGCTTTCAAATTGTTTAGAAAAAATAACAAAATTTATTAAAGTAAGAACTAACAGGTTTAGTTAGTATTAATCTTCTTTTGGGTTTATGTAGAAGTTATATAACGTATTCAGAAATTCGTTCAGGTTTCAATATATCACGCTTGTAGTAAACTGTTTGAAACCGAATAAACTACTTATATCAATAAGAAGTAAAAATTGATAAAAGTCACATTTTGTTTGTAAATTATTAAAATGGTAAATCTTTAGAGAATAACGTTTGTAGAATTGTAAGCAAATTCAATTAGATATATCTATAAATATAGGTAGGTATGCACCGTAGGTATGCACCGCACGTACGTATATATACTTACTACTTAGCATCCAATTCAATTTAGTTAGAATAATATTATATCCAAGTAAAGCCTTTTTGTTTTCTAAACGGTACTTTAAAGTTACAACATTATCAGGGTAAAGGCAATATTGTACCCAACCAGCAAAGATGTCCTTTAACAATAACTTACATCACTAAAAAGCTTTTTAAATGACGTATAACAGTGTCGCGGTGACAAGCTTGTTGTATAATAGCGTTTAATGAGATGATTTTGCTCTATAATCATACACAGCAAATTTGTCCCATAACAAGGTGATGTAAACGTTTATATCACTATTTTATACGGCGTTTATAGAGCAGCTCTTATCCAGATTTTGATACAGCAATAACAGGGCGATATTATCACATAACAGCGCTGGTGGTCTCTTTTTTACAGCAAATAAGTGCAATAAACGATTCTAGGGTAACCTTTATAGTCCCATGCCTATAGAGGCGTAAAAAAATCTACAATAGGACAATTTAGTGTTGTAATGGTTTTCCTTACTACTATTATAGCACTGTGAATCTTCATGGTTGCTGAAACTCCATAATAGAGCAATTAGGTGATATATCCGAGTTTTATATCACTTCTTTGTAACCTAATTGAATTATATTAGTGTTTTTCTGCCCATTATAACGCAGTGGTTTAATAGCTGAATGGTCAGAGTTATAGGACTGATTTACTGTATAAAAGAGTTAATAACTCTGTTATGTAACAAAGACGGCGTATTAATGTAGTAAAATGCGACACTTACGAGAGATATACGGCCTATAAGAGAGTTTCTTTCACTTTAAAACAACAAAAACCTGCCATATTGTCAGCACCGTATCGTAAATAATTGAAGGGTTCTATTTAATAATCATGGATTTAGAAGAATGGAAAAGGTTTAAACGAAGTGGAACATATTATGTAAGACAAGTAAGAAAGCGATTTAAAAAAATCGCAACTTCAGTAACGATTGACACCAGACAAATTCAAGGTGAGGCTTCGAATACGGACAATGATTCCGTACAATCTGTTACATCCTATGAACAAAACCAAGTTAACAGCCATCATGTGGTTTGTGATAATTCAGAAGCAGACCATTCAGACTCTAGTGTTTTGCTTGACACTTCGGGATCGGAATCTAAAAATCGGAATTTACACTAGAAAATACAAAAAAAACATGTTATGGGTTTTCTATTTACATCAGGGAACCCTACTAATTTAATCCAGTATATGGCATGACAGTTGTCAAAACTACGTTCGTTTGCGGATGTATAATAGCCACGGAGTTGCTATTTGGCATCCTATACAGCAATTTGGTGTAAAATTAGTTTTTAATTACTTAAAACTCAATAATTCGAGGGGGGCATAAAAAAAACAGCGTAATTATGCATATAATCTATCAGTAAAATTTCATTCACAAGTCAGTTTATGTATCTAACATAATTAACAGCGTAACAAAAATTAATACTCGACACCACGATGATGGTTCCTATAGTCATTTACTCGTATTATAAACTGGTACACGATTTACCATTTTGTACTATAATTATAGCGTAATTGTGGCTCGTACATCGCAACTTCGTGCTACAAAAGATTTGCGGTTACTCTTAAAACACAACTTCGCGCTGTAACAGCATCGCGGTTCCTTTTATATCACTACTTCGCTCTATAACAGCATCGCGATTCTATAAGTGTACTCTTCTATAGGTCCAATTGGCATCTGAGTTGCTGCTACAGCAACACAATACCATCAAATGGCTTTATAAATGCGCCACTTTGGGGTTTATACAACGTTCTTATCACCCTTATAGGACTACCAATTAGCACCTCTGAAACGTTCTTATCCCTTCTATAGAGCAACGATTTGTTGGTTGGGTAGATACATACAAAAAAGGTGATTACTATCATCGAGATATATGTACTACGTAGTACATATATCTCGATGATTACTATAGATATTGTTTAACCAATATTTAAATATACATAGTGAGATTTGCTTAAATTAATATTATATGCTTTAGTTGAAATCGAAGAATTATTGAATAAATATAAATAAATAGGATTTGAAAATTATCTCCAAGAAAATACTAAAGAAAATCATAACCTACATATGCATTAAGAAAAATCTAAGAAAACAATGTATCTTTACGTATTATTCGAAGATCACAAGAAAATCTCTTAAATAACTTTTCCTAGAGAATGAACTAGATAATAGGGTATATCTTTCAAGCTACATTTATTTCTGTAAAGCCTCACTGAATTTCGTAAATATGACTTTTTTTGTTATGCTTGAAATATTGCATTCATATCGTCAATTATTAGCATAATATGTTATTTTAATCTATATTATTTAATATTATAAAGCTGAAGTTTGTTTGCACGCGCATATCCCAAGAACTACTGACCGATTTGAATAATTCTTTCGGTGTTGGATAGCCCATTTATCGAGGAAGGCTATATATCATCATACTCCTTCCTCGATAAATGGACTATCTAACAGTGAATTAATTTTTCCAACCGGTCCCGTGATTCCTGAGGTAATTATGTATTGCGTTCAAGTAAACAAACTCTTCAACTTTATAATAATAATCTATATTTCATGAATATCTGTTATTAAAATATTGTAAGCGTACACAAAAATAAGCAGAAGAACCAAGTGACCAGGAAATTAGTGTAACAATTATATTTTTATTCACTTTCTATCGGTATAAATATAGTAATTCCTATTTATAGCGCGTTTTGCAAAAATTCTTCGCATTAATATCGTTACAAACAAAATTCTAAGCTTTGAAAGCAATATTTTACAATAATTTCAACAATAATTGTATGAATATTGTTTATTTTGCAGTATTGTTATATAAATGGTTTCAAATTAAGTTAATTATTGCATTAAACTTTTATTGGTATGTATAAATTATTCCCACTAATGGGTTTATTAATTAGTAATCACACTTGATTAGTGTTTCAAGTGTTAGGTTAAATCAATAATTATTATTAAATTACGTAGTAAACTTGCAGTGTAAGTGAGAATAATTATAGGATATGGTTATATTTCACCAACAATAGGGCTAAGTGGCGTGCCATGGGTGAAACCTACGTCCAACAGTGGACGAACACAGGTTGAAAGAGATGGTTATATTTATGATACCGAAATAAAAATTAGCCATTGTATTATTACAATATGTTTTAAATACAGTCTATTTCTGAATAATAAAATGTTGAAGCAAAAAAATACATTTTTAGTTTATAATATTCTTCGTTAGTTAGTAAAAGTTACGAATAAAATAACATAACAAGAGTTGGCTTGTATACGCGCATAATTTCTATACTCTATATACTAATAGGTATTATAAAGCTGAAGAGTTTGTTTGTTTGTTTGTTTGAACGCGCTAATCTCAGAAACTACTGGTCCGATTTGAAAAATTCTTTCGGTGTTAGATAGCCCATTTATCGAGGAAGGCTATAAGCTATTTATCATCACGCTAAGACCAACAGGAGCGGAACAATGCGGGTGAAACCGCGGAGCACAGCTAGTTCATAGTAAAAATACACCCTATTAGGTACCCATAAATCTAAAGTAAAAAAAAATAAAATAATCAGTCGAAATAAGATCCCACTTTTTTGAAGTAGGTAGAAAATTTCATAGGTGGCTGGCTTCACTGTATTTCCTAACACTCTAATTTATGAATTATGAATTTTCGTGGAGGCGTTAGCTTGCGGTTAGAGGTCATACAAAAAGGTTTTATAGTCCAGCCTTATTACCACCGGCCCGTAAAATGTATGGTTTGAAATCATTTCTTCAGGCCTGATAGAGAGTATTTTCTTATTTATTTAATGCTGTATGTTATATTAAACCCAACGGTAATGTTTAAGGTTCAAATAAAGTTTTTATTTTAATGAAATTTTTAAAAAATTGTTTTGTAGTTATTAATATTTTATTATAATTGATACGTAAATGAAAGGCGGGCTTCAACGACAGACTGATTTATTTTTAAAGAAACAGATTTACCCTCAACCATAATAATTAATTTGTTACTTATTCTATAATACCGTTATTACACTCCTCCACAACAAGATCACAATAACATAATTTACGGAGTAATTAATATACTAACTTAAAATACTACTTGGAACATAATAAAGATAAGGAGACGCCTTGATCGCACAACTATACATATAAATACCATAACCTAAATTACATATACTTAATAATACTACTATAACCTAAATTACATATTATACTTAATAATACTACTATAACCTGAATTACATAATATCCTTCGTTACAATATTTTTTTTTAGCTCGATTAATTGCACGCAGTGCACGAGCGGACATTTTCGATGTCTCAGGGCTAACCTGTGACGCCGTTCGCGTTGGTGCCGCCTCTAAGCGGGCCGGTGGGGACAGCCCTGCAGTCTCTGACTGGTGATTTGTTTCGTCACCACTGGCCGCGTCTTCCCACGTCTCCCCCTCGAGTTTTTTACCGGCCTCAAGGTCACCCGCGTCGTTTGCACAGGTGGCATTTGTGCGTGTTAACGAGAACCTATTTTTCGCGGATATTATTTGATCGACGTGCCTTCGCCACTCGATGCCGTTCCCTAACTCGACTTTATATGAAACCGGCCCTGTCTTTTTAGAAACAGTGCCCTCTACCCACTTATCTTCCTTAGACCTATAATCCCTCGCGAGCACAGCATCCCCCACGCTAAACTCCCGTAGCGTCGCCGAACTGCGCGCGACTTGCTTTTCCTGTTTATCGCGAACCGCAGCCGCCACGTCGGGTCGCAATGCGTCCAGGCGACTGCGTAGGCGTCGTCCTTGTAGCGCTAACGCTGGTGATATACCCGTCGTGGCGTGCTCACAATTGCGATATTTAAAAAGAAATTTATTTAGTGCTGTGCTCACGTCCTCGCCCTCAAATAACGCTCTTTTAATTGTTTTTTTAATTATTTTGACGGCGTTTTCCGCCGCCCCGTTCCCTTGTGGCCGATAAGGGGCCGAAGTAGTGTGCCTAATACAATTATTTTTACAATAAGTGTTAAACTCAAACGAAGAAAAGGGTGGACCATTATCAGTTACGAGTTGCGATGGTAGACCGAACCTTGCGAATATGCCTCTCAAAACTTTTATAGTAGAATCTGCATTCGTATACCGCATTGAAATCGCTTCAATCCACTTAGAATGTGCGTCCACTAAAATTAAATAACGTACACCCCCGCAATCTGCAAAATCTGCGTGAACGCGCTGCCACGGGTGCAGCGGGAACTCCCACGGGTGCAGCTGTGCGCGCGCCGGCGCGTCCAGCACCGAGCGGCACGCCGAACACGACCTACATGTTTCTTCAATATCCTTATCTAAACTCGCCCAGTATACATAATTTCGTGATAAGGTTTTCATTTTATTCATACCAAGGTGCCCCTCATGAATCTCCTCTAAAATTTTGTTTTGTAAAACGTAAGGAATGACTATTCTATATTTATATATAACGCACCCCTGTCCAACTACAAAATCCTGTTTTCTTGCAAAATAGGGTTTCTCCTCATCGCAACTCGGACTAAGCGGCCAGCCAAAAAGAATATACCGCTTAATTTTACACAATAAATTGTCACGTTCCGTTTCCGCGGCGACATCGCTGTAACAAACGGGTAATGCGTCCGCAACTAAATTTAAATAATCTACTGCATCTGTAATGCGACCCTCACGTGTTAACGGCAACCTCGATAACGCATCAGCCGGCCCGTTGTCCACTGACCTAACAAATTCAATCTTAAAATCGTATGCAGCCAGACGCGCTGCCCATCGCTGCAAACGGCTCGCTGCCGTTTGCGGAATACCGCCCTTACTGCCAAAAATATATGTCAGTGGTTGGTGATCTGTGCGTAATGTGAATTGTCTACCGAATAAATACTGGTGGTGTTTTGTTACACCGAACAAAATAGCGAGCGCTTCTTTGTCTAGTTGGCTGTAATTCCGTTCGGCCGAGTTAAGCGTGCGCGACACACAGCTCACCGGCCGCTCGCTGCCGTCCGCGTAGCGGTGCGCCAGCACAGCGCCCAGCCCGTACGCGCTACTATCCACCGCCAATACTAACTCGCGTCCTTCCTCGTAATGTGCTAAACACCGTTCACTTAAGAGTGATCGCTTTGCTTCATTAAACGCTTCCCTACAGTTTGAATCCCATTTCCAGTTCACGTCCTTTTTTAATAAATTATGTAAAGGTTGTAATATCGTACTTAAATTAGGAATAAATCGACCGTAATAGTTGAGCATGCCTAG
>CAJQZM010010969.1:0-23316 GCA_907164665.1 Colias nastes | reverse complement strand
ACGCACGATCTGATACTAAACTGGGCCCTGAGGCTTTCAGGTATTTAGTTAGAAACTAGAATTAATGTTACGAACTCACTGGTCTAGTGTGATCCGTAAAATTATAATTTCTGAACGTGGACATTTTTTTGAGGTGAAATTGTCTTTTGGCGCACCGCAATCAAGTTTTTTCGTAGGTAGGCTAGGTTAGGCAATATCTGAGGTGAACGGAATGGTATTGGGACCGTTAATTGTACCCGAAAGAGAAAGATACGATCAGCTGCTAAATTGATTGCGATTACCATACAATTGAGTTTGAAATTTTGGTTTTATGACATTCAAATCCGTACAAACTACAAATATACAATATTTTTAAAGAATAGAAAAAAATCGATCATGAGACAGGATTCGACCTCGCGTCCATCACGCCAAATCGGGTCGGACGCCTGAACATTGTTGGATATTTTGGTTTTATGGCATTCAAATAAAAAAAAATAAAGAATAGAAAAATAGAATATTCATTTCCGTCGGTCGGATACACATTATTTTAGCATAAGCACACGTTATTTTTTCATTCTAAATTTAATATAATATCCAAATATCCAGGTTCTCAGGCGCAATGGAAGCCCGCGCGATGAAAAGCAACGAGAAGATGTACCTGCTGCGGCCGGAGACGTTCGAGAGCTACTTCATCATGTGGCGACTCACTAAGGAGCAGAAGTATCGCGATTGGGCCTGGGAAGCTGTTGAGGTACTTTAATATTACGTAGTAGTCGGTATAGGACCTGTATGGCTAGTGTGAGTTTGATCGAGTACGAAACGTTATTATCGCGTCTGCGTCACAGCGAAATTTGTATGGGGAATCAAAGCTTCCCCATACGTCCGCTAGGGGCGCTGTTCGGTTTCCCATACTAATTCGGCTGTGACGCAGACGCGATAGTAACGTTTCGTACTCAATCAAACTCACACTAGGGGTACTGATGATAAACATTTGTAGGGGACGTTTGCGTTTACGCCTCTACAAATCCGAGAGGAATAAAGCGAACTATCGACTAGAGTTGTCGAGCGACCGGGAGATCCGATCCGAATCATTTCTGTTAAAAAGTAAAGATGTCTCATATAAATCCGTATTCCCCAGGCCCTAGAGAAGCACTGTCGCGTGGAGGGCGGGTACACGGGTTTGCTGAACGTGTACCACGCGGCGCCGCAGGGAGACGACGTGCAGCAGAGCTTCTTCCTCGCTGAGACGCTCAAGGTAAATATCATTATTCTCTCTCTCTCTCTCTCTCTTCAGGCTGTTTCCGTCCACTGTTGGACAAAGGCCTCTCCTAAGGCACGCCATAGAGCTCGGTCTTCAGCTTTTCGCCGCCATTGAGTACCAGCAACGCTGCGTATATCGTCGCTCCACCTTGCTACAGGGCGCCCTACACTACGTTTGCCGAGTCGCGGTCTCCACTCTACAACGCGTTTGCCCCAACGGTTATCCGTTCGGCGACAAATGTGGCCAGCCCACTGCCACTTCAGCGTACTAATTCTCTGAGCTATGTCGGTAACCTTCGTTCTCTGGCGAATGACTTCGTTTCGGATTTGATCATTATACTACACTAACACTAATTATTGACTTAGAATAAAGCTCAATCTATTCTATACTCATATGCACTGTTGGTTTAGAAACACATACAAAAATCCGAAACAAAACTCTGCCTACGCGTCTATTGGGCAGAGTTTTCAAAAGGCAAGAATGTTCGAAGTCTATTGTATACTTTGAACATTATTGCCATGATATGAGGTGTTAGATAAAATGAATGTTTTATAAGACGCCGCTTGAACGTTTTGACGACCTTTTAAAAGGTGATGTGACGTGACGTAGTTGTTGATCAATTAAACTTAGATATTTTTTTACGAAAAGCACTTGACTATTTTCCAAATTTATCTGTACAAGTGAATCAAATTTTACAATAAATAACACATACATTTTATTATTTTCAGTACTTGTACCTGATATTCGCCGACGACTCTCTACTCTCACTGGACGAGTGGGTGTTCAACACTGAAGCCCATCCATTCCCCGTCAAGGACAAGAACCCATTATACAGAGCTGCCGACAAACAAGAGGATAACCAAGTTTAATTGCACTTTACACTTACCTACACTTTGAGTTGTGAGTCACTCACTTATACGTTGTTGAAGTTGTGAGACTTATACTATACACTTTGAGTTGTGAGTCACTCACTTAAACGTTGTTGCAGTTGTGAGACTTACACTATACACTTTGAGTTGTGAATCACTTCAGTAATATAACTGTTCGGTTCGGTTTACTCCGGGAGGATAACTAATTTTAGAGTTACACTTTGAGTTGTCACATCACTTATGAATTAAAAGTTGTAAGATTTGAGCATGTTCAGTTTAATAAAGGATATCCTCTGGTAGAAAAACTAAACCAGTTCTTACTCACACTTTCAATTTACACTTTGAGTTGTGCGTCACTTTACTGGTACGCTATTACAGTTTGGAGACTTACACTTTGTATTTTGAGTTGTGAGTTACTTCACTGATTATTTTTATGTATACGTGAAATAAAGTAATGTGACTTGCGGATTCAGTTTCTTACATAAGGATAACCGAATCTAGAATTACACTTTCATTTTGAGGTGTGAGTCATAAATATTGATTAAGTGTTTTTAACTATCGTGGAAAACAACGATTACTTCTTTGATTTCACGCGTTATAAGGTTAACGGACGTATGCGTGTTAATCAAACTTTCTTTTCATTTTTTTTAATACATTTTTTATTCGAATCTGATAATAAATTATAGAATATTATTTATTGTAAGAAAATAATAACTTGCTCTCATCAATTTTACTGAAGCAATATGTGCTGATTAAAAATATGTATTTATTATGTATAATTATAAACAAAAGTAAATGAAAAGTCATTTAGTGGGTACTTATCATATTGTAACTCATAAGTACCCACAAATCTACATTAGGTAATATTAGTGAATTTTATGTACCGCAAAATGCTATTGAGTTTTTGCGGCATTCATTTTTGTTATTTCTATTGGTGTAACCATTCAAACTAGACATAACTTTAAAAAACTAGGATTTATTTATCTAGATTTTTTGTCTCAATAGTCTTTCTTAATAATTAATTTTTTGAACACATTCCTCGTAAATGCAGGATGTCATTTTTTGCCTTTTTTTAACATTCACTGCCAGCAATAAAATTATTGTCAAAAAAAGTTTAAATAATCGTGGACGGCCGCGGCGCGGCGTGGAAATTTTGAAAAATAAAAATAATCATGAATACATATTGTAATTTCTCATACTTTGTAAATATAATCGATTTAATTTACTTAAAGCCAGTTTATTTTTAACTTGACTTAACCAAGACAAATAACCAGCGCGGCGTTTATACTACATATAACCTATGACTTATACGATCGTATGTTTACTTAAATGTTAAATGAATTTATTTTTCTATTTATTTGGTGCATTTTTAATTGCAGTAATTTATTAATTATTATTCGTTCGGAGGTTTATGCGCTCGGAAACATATCGATACACTACAATAATAATATATAATATTATGTTATTTCACACGGATGTAAGCAATGCGTCCTTAATAATTTAATAATTATTTAGCATAAATTTAGTGGCTAAACTAATAAATGAATAGACTTAGATATTTTTGATGTATATGTGACTAGATTCAATTAATTGTTGATATTCGTGTGAAAAGCGGCTCTGCATACAAATATAGTTCCATTTAGAGTGAATAAAATGTTAGCAGTTAGAAGATTTTTTATCCAAACTATAATAACAATATAATAATACTTAGTCATAAACATTGAGGTATTATTACTACGTATAGAGAGGACACCACGAACAAAATCTGTGCGCGGCGCGGGGCGGCTAGTGAGTCATACACTTTGTAGATATTCTGCCTCTTATTACTTATAGATTAAAACCAATCAATGTAACAAAAAAATATTGGTTTGAGACGATTGACTCTAACTCGTGTTACAAATAGTGTAGTAGCGATGTCCTCTCTAGTACGTAGTACATAGTAACTCAATGGTCATAAATCAATTAATCGCATTAATCAAGTGTTTAGAAGGCCTTTAACAGTCATATTAAATATTAATAGATATTTTTCTTTACTTTAATAAGAAAATATTTTCATTTATTTTCTATAATAATGACATTTTTTTTACGTAACTAAAATAATAATTGTGTGAACACGATTGACATAGGACATGGTGATTTGTACCCTATGACAAAAAGCAAGGAAACAACGATCTTTAAATTATTTAAAAATGAAATAAATAAGGGTACATTTCTATTTTATTTGTGAAATTGCCGCACCTGTTACTAGAGCATTGAATCTAATGAACCATAGTGAAACGAGATTAGTTGTCGTAGACAATTATAATAATTCTCTGTACATTGTGTATATATAGCTAGATATAGCGTAGCGTCTGTGTGTAGAACTGTGAGGTAGTGAGAGTTATATTTAAAACTAGCTTACCTCCCGCGGCTTCGCCCGCTTTGTCTGAAACCTAATAAATTATATACTAAAACCTTCCTCTTGAATCACTCTATCTATTAAAAAAAACCGCATCCAAATCCGTTGCGTAGTTTTAAAGATATAAGCATACAAAGGGACATAGGGACAGAGAAAGCGACTTTGTTTATACTATGTAGTGATTAAACAGTCTTACCACAAAAAACTTGAGACAGGGTTTAACTTTAAGCGCGGGTACTCTTTAATCTGGTTTTGTCGTATTTCACATAGACAACTATTAAAGTGACAGATCCCTGGTTTAAAGTACGCCTGTGTTTAAATTGTTTTGTGGTAAGACCATAAGTTTTATATTGGTAATTATCATTATGTGTATGAAGAAATCTTCAATATTCCGATAGTAGCATAATTGTTTTAAAAATTAAAACCTTTTTTAAAAGGTTTCAATATTTATGTGCAAACGGAAAAACTTTTCGAAGCAATAAGACAAATGATGAATGAAATAATATCAACTTTATCATCGAGTGATTAAGATTTAAAATATAACTCTCATTTCCTCGCAATTAAAATTTATTTTAAATTAATGTATGCGAGAGTGCGACTGTTGATTTGTTTTTGTAATACTAAGAAGTATAAAAATATGTTATCCATGTAATGATATTTAAATTAAAAATTTTAACTCGTAATTTGTTATGTTCTGTGTTGTTAAAATTGATTTAAAATGCTGATATTTTGTACTTCTTAGATAAAGTAATTTAACCTGACTGCCATCTATGTCTGTTGTATTATATATTTCATATTAATATTATATATATTCGCAAAAGACAAATAACAAGCAGATTATATGTTTAACAGTTTTATGTTTAATTTACAAATTTTATTTGTCATGTATACATTCAGATCTATAAAAATATGTATATTTTCACCTCGTTCCACATAGAAAACTCATAAATAAGTATTTTATAACTTTGCCATTCAAAATACTTCTACGCATTTATAATCTCCTAGTAATAACGTAGTGCAATTTCTATCATCAAGTTTATTATTTAATAATTATTCTTATTCCTTTTATACTCATTGAAAATAATGACATTTCTTTAATCTCTTATCTCTCCTATAGGTATGTAAATATTCAGTTTTACCGACTGCTTGTTATATGTACTATGTATTTATGTATGAAGTTGTAGTTTTAATATTGTACATTTTCGTTTATAAATAAAAATGTTTATAAAATTATTTAGTTGTTTCACTAATATCACCCCTATCGTCATAGTTTCCTTTCATCGTTAATTAAGTATCTAAAAACCTAGCAAAGTATTATACTTATGTATTGTTTAATTTTTATAAAAAAAAACCTTTTAACAAGTGAAATAATTATTATTATAGATTATCTATAGAAAATACAAAGACTGATCAACTTTTTTGTTACTTCAAACATAGAAATAATATTGAGAAAGTAAGAATTCTATAAGTCTATATTTGCACTAGGCACTATATATAGGTATATATATAGTACCTAGTGCAAATTTTGAACATAGTATATATTCCTAGCAGTTTATTGTTTCTGTTAATTATTATTAAATAATCCAACATTAAATAAAGCAACATAACATAATAAAGCAACATTAAAAAAAACCTGGATTCTCATCTGTTTTTTGCACCCTTATCGAAACATATTCGAAGATATCTTTAATCAAACCATACATATTAGTGGTATTTTTTTATTACTAATTATCATATAATTTGACAGAAAGGGAGACTGTTTGTGCAATCATCAAATCGTATAAAACACGTATGACCGTTTTTGTTTTTGAGCAGATTATCATTAGATAACCTAATACTAGCTGACATGGCAAATGTTCTGCTAACATCCTTATCACTTACGGGTATAAAAAAAGATTGCGGCCTCTATTTAGAACTACCATTTTAAACTCGTCCATATTACCAAATTATCCTTACATTTCCTATTTGATCAATACAATACATACCTAAGTAGGTACTTATAATTTAGAAAAACATAGTTAGGCCCGATTCAGTGCGACGCGGACCGTCCGCACGCGGACTAGGTTTTGCGTCCGTCGCGGATGATTTTGTCGTTCAGTGCGATGCGGATCGGGATCGACTGTAACCCTCTCGGTTTGCACATTTGACGCAGCCGCCATGACAACGACAGTACTTTACATCCGCTCCGCGTGACTGTTGTCCGCCGAGCACTGAACAAATACATTAGAACCAAGCACCGTCCGCCCGCGGACATCCGCGGCGCGGAGGAGCGGCGCGGAGCGATTTCGACCGCGCGCGGATAGCTCTCCGCGACGCGGACAGCTCCGCGTCGCTCTGAACGCGGTGTAAGGTTTCATACATTTGACCGTCCGTCGCGGACGTCCGCGTAGGTCATCCGCGTCGCACTGAATCGGCCCTTAATCATCAACTTTCCTTTATATTAGCACATATTATACCTTTTTCCACTTCATCCTGGGTCGACAGGTGAAACCGAAGCGAAAATCTACTCTTCTCCAGTCCTATCCATCAAAATTTTCAATTTATACTCCAATTCTAATACATGCTCAAGAAATAATTAAGAGAGAAACTGACACGATTCCAAATTGTCTGTCCACCCTAGCAACTACCCTAATAGAATTATTATGGCGTCGTAAAGGGGCCGGCGACAAGGCCAGGTAAATGCCGACGTGATTGTCCACTCCTAACATTTGGGCCAGACGCCCAATTAGAGGAAATTGTTTTGTCTATTGCCTTTTGATTTGCCATTTCTTATTCGACTGATAAAGTCGCTTCTTGCTTGAATTTAGATTAGTCGTATTATATTATTCTGTTATGTTAAATTGGATGAAATTTTTGCTATGCCAGATTGATCAATTAGGGTGTGTAAATGATTTTTTGATGATAACTATGCAGCTAAGAGATGCGAAATGAATGATTTGTAAGATTTTTCTCATCTTGGATTAGTATTATAACTGAAAAAAAAATTACCATAAAGAAGTTGGGGCGAGCAGATAATAGTAAAAAATGTATGTTAAAAAAATGTGTAACTTAATAGTTACACATTTTTTTAACGGTGCTTTTTACGGTTTGAATAAAAACTAATGTTTTTATTCAAACCGTTAAAAAAATATATGTATACATACATATAGGTACCTACTACGAGAACTGGTACGAGAAGAGTTTTGTATCACTATAAAATATTTAAAAATCTATTAGGTAATTTATCATGCTGTAAATCTGTAATAGCCTTTTTAATAAACAGATTTTTTCTTACATGTCAAAAATCAAAAAGGTGACGCTAATTCCCGTTTTTCTGAAAGCACATAAAGCTGCGTACTTAGGTATTATTTTGAATCGTAAACTATAATTTTAAACCTTTGGCTTTGGCTTTTAGTCTTATTGGAGATTTTCTATCATTCCAGATATTCGGTCACTAGAACTATTATTAAAATCAAAAATCAAATAGAAAATTAAAGATAGAGTCAGCGTTCCGTTTCCGTATCGTATTCAAAGATGGTACTCTTTGAATACGATACCATCAAAATTCACTAATTATATAATGATTGATACGCCAAAATAGCAATAACTAACAATGACTTCCTTGTCTATTGCAAACATAGAGGCTATTGTTTCAAGATCAAAATAATTAACACCGATACCCGTTAACATCATTCCCCAAACCAAATATTGTTTCAATTAGTGCAAGACAATTTTCTTTATGGGTCGGACGCTCCCTGTCCCCATTCTGACATCACCATGGGGTGGTGGGGTTGAATCGCTGAAAGCCAAACCTTCAGGACAGTTGAAATCACAGCGCACCTGACAGCCCGACGAACGCCCTTACAATTCGCGCCTTTTTTAGTGCCATAAAAAAAAATTAATACATTTTTTTTTTTATTTAGTTTAAATGGTGTTGCTAGATTTTAAAAAGTGATACCATTTTCTGCTTGAAAATGAAAACTGCAACGTTAATTTTGCTGGCCGTTTTATGCGCAGGTAAGTTCTAAATATATTTCATGGTATATTTTTATCAATTATTTTTTTTAGTTTCCTAGGTATACCTATAGAGATTTGTAATAAAATTGGCTCTACTACCGAACGCGCGAAAATTTTCAACTTAACGGTTACAATTAGTCGTCTGATTTTTCTTTACTTTTTTAATACTTTTTTGAATTTCTCAACGATCATAACTACGTAAAGAAATATAAATAGCGAAAGCAGTAGAGTGGTAGATCACTCAGTATTTGTAAAGTTTAGCTCCGGGAACTTAGAATTTTCCGTAGAAAATACAGAAACCAATGAGGGACTTTTAATAAAAACTTAGACAAAAAAGACGTGCTTTATTGGTCAAAAATAATCTTTGTAAGAAGCTGCCTTTTAGCATTTAACTCTATCTATAACATGGAAAACTAAACTCAAGACGCATAGAGGACCAAAAGAGGATGAGATGATATTTTACATTACAACAATAAAATTGCAAAATTCCTACAATTTAAAACGTTTTTTGACAAAGTTTAAAAAAATCCATTCACTGTTAGCTTGATTTAACCATACATCTTACCTACAACTTGTGCTAATTAAATTAAGTATTATAGTAACCTTTTTCGTTCACAAATCGTTTTCCCAAGTTATTTATTGGCCCGTATCGATACAATTTATCAAGATAAGTTTAATCTGCCCGGAAGAGGGCGCCCAAGCTTTTAGGTCACTTCCGATTTGCTATTAAACGGTAAACCCGTATCCGAAATATTGTAAGTCAATTTATCGCCAATTATCGTATAACGCTTGAAATGGATAGTCTACCTTAATATTATGCTCAAGGGAGTAAGTAATATTAGGTATTATTAGATCGCTCATTGCAGCATAAATTATTTCTGTATCTTTTGATCGCGGTGGCTTATAAATTTACTACTCTTGTAGCTGTGAAGTTTATAAGTATCACAGTTACATGGGACCGTAGACTTCAGTATTCAATATATATTTCAGCTTGAATCCTCCACGCGTTCCTGAAAAAAAGGGTCTTGGCAGACAGACCGACGGACAACTGCAAAGTTATCCTACTTATAATTTTGTTGTTCGTCCGGTTCCGTTTTTTCCTTTTTAGGTTCGAAAACCTAAAAAAAATACTCAATGTTCGCAATTCAATTGTAGACATGCCATACCTCTAATTTAAATATATTTCAAGCAAAAATTATATGAAATAATGAATGGTTCATCTTCTAATTGTAGCGTATTTGTATTGTCTCAAGATATTGCATGTAAAACTCTCCTAATAGTAGATCAATAATCTTCTTTTAGCCTATGGATTTTCTGTATATTCTGCAAATGTCTATTGACAAATTATTTTACTTTTCTCGGAAATATCTAAATTCTAACTCAAGAAAATGTCGATAGATGACGCTAGGCGCCAGTTGTATCGCGGAATTGCAAAAACGGAACCTTACAATGCGCGTGGCTAGACACGCACTTGACCAGATACTCTGATATATTCTTGAGCAGATCCGTCGGTTATTATTAAATTCAAAACAAACTGGCTGATAAAAAGGCTTGTCCACAAAAAATATTTACAGAAAGATCAATGTCAAAATAACAATATCGTATTCAATAATAACCTAGTCAATTACTTAATTATTATCAATTAAAAAAATTATTGAATTTTGTATTAAACTAGCGGTCTGCCCCGGCTTCGCCCGTGGTACATATTTCGCAATAAAAGGTAGCCTATGTTCTTTCTCAGGGTCTAAAGATTATCTGTGCCAAATTTCATCAAAATCGGTCCAGTAGTTTATGAGCCTATTCATTACAATCAAACAAACAAACAAACAAAGTTTTCCTCTTTATAATATTAGTGTAGACAAAAACCAGTTTTATTACCTACGTTATATGTATTTAAAAAAAGTTAGTCTCACCATTTTCTTAAGCTTTTTACTAATAGGTAGAGTTTCTAATTATGAACAACTACCTACATAAAAAAAAACAGATTTTGCGATGCGATGAACTTTTAAAAAAAATATCACATTTCGCTAGCAAAATTAGGTTACCTCTCATGATCCTTAATAAATAAATCATCGTGATTTTTTTTCATATCATTATTGTCAGGATGGAATGGATGCATGGAATTTCTTTAAATTCGTACGATACAAGTGAATCTGAAAAACATACACTCATTGAAAACATATTAAGTTTTGTTTTAGTAAAATACAACACTACGGAATGAAATTGTATCGCTGTCGCTTTCCATAAAGCTTTCAAGGCGAAAGCTTTTACACAAGTGTAACTAGTGCAACCCAGGATATGAAAAGGATAGCGATAGACTTGGGATCCTGATTCCCGGGACTTGAGACGTGATCCTGAGAAACATCGACACTTTTGTTCCCGATGTACTAGGCAAACATGAAATGGTCGAAGGATGTACGTTCCCGACGAATTTTTTCTTTTCTTTTTGAGCCTTCGTGGTTCGTTAAGACCCGCCCTTATCTCGGAAGCTATAGGTAATTAGGTACTAATTGAACGTCAGGTAAGAATAGGTTCTTAGCGCCAGTAGTTCCACGGATAAAATACTTTACCAGTAGCGGTACTTATATAAATCTTTAATAATTTTCTTTTGTTTTTATATTAAGATAAGTTCAAATTGATGGTTTTGATTACAATTACTACAGAATAGCTTCAGGTACAAAATATTCATCGTAGACACCTGAATTTAGTATAATTTTTAGCGTACATGAAAATTATATTCAGCTCGCTGCAACTAGAATAGTTACTACTATCAGTATCAGTATTGTTTTATTTAAATTTTTAATACTTGCACCGACACATCTCCACCATATTTTTAAATTTTTTATTTTCATTAACGACCTCTTATTCTAGCCTTGACACTTAGATTATCTCGTGTATCATCTTAACGAAAGAATAATCATGGCAATTGGCACTTACTTTAATGTCTCAATGGGATCGTAAAAGCCAACGCATGCTATATAAGGTACCGAAGGCGGCGCCCGCCACTCCCCTGACATTATCCGTACCCCATAAAAATAAACTTCGACTAGGGTAACATCACCAGCGAGGGTTCGTAAAGGCCACGCCGCACCCTATAAATCCAGTTTCTTCATTTCGCTGATGTCCTACTAACCCGTTTAATAGCTTGCCAATTTTTTTTTTTTCAATGGCGAGTGTTTGTGAATTAATTTCGATTTGCACACACATTGTCGCTGGAAATACTTCCCATTTCTTATAAAATAATCAATGTAAACCATCTCTAAATTTTCCTTATTTAGTACATTTTACATATCTATAGATTCCCTCTAGTGCAGTATTATTATCTGTACTTTCCACAAGCTCTACATTATTGAGGCACAATGGTTGCATCTTGTATAATTTAACTGAGCTCTATAATTTCGAGGAATAGGTAGAGTTTTTAGAAATAGTCAAAAACAGCTATAATTCCGAAAACTATTTGAACAATAAGTCATAAAAGAGGAAATCTTCCGATTGTGGTCATTTCAAACAATCACTGTCTCTGAGAAAATAGTGGACAGATGACGAATGTGTGAGAAGATTGCTCTTTCATTTTTGATCGCTATGAAAAATTAACAATAATGAATTAGAATTTAAAGTGTGGTTTCAATAAATAATGTAGATTTAGATATTGCGAAAAAATTAATTCTAAAGCAATTGCTATTTGCTTCCGTGGTGTCAAAACAGCAAATGTTATTCTTGTCTTAATTAAAAAATGAGTTATTGATATTACCTACCTACTTTTCTAAAACAGTGTAAAACTATTGTGCTATAATTAAGGCTATAATTTATACCTTACAAGTATAACATTTTAGTTCAAATGTCTTAAGGAATAAATAATAAGTTACGTTAATTTTACTCCAAATTCTCCAACTATATATTATATTATATATTATATATATAGGTACGTAGGCAGATTTAGTCACTTAATTTTTAGGTCAGCGTGTCATAATTTGGCAAAAGGGTCACGTCAATCGACACATTTCGTGACCAACGCAATAAAAAGCTGGCTCGTCTTCATGTCAGCTATTATGTCCATCTAAAAGTTTTGCTGTTTAATGATAACTATACCAATGTATTTTTACATTAGTTAAACTTAAATAAGTTTATATTTAACATGTTTTTTATCCAACGTTGTATTTTGTAACCAAATTGAATATAATAAACACAAACGCCTCTACACCAATCAACCGGTTGTTTCCCCCACACTCTCGTATTGTATGCAGTGTGTGAGCAGTATAGCAATACTGCAGTTGAAGAGAATGCACAAACCGGGTCGATGCACTTCACAGTGACACCACCGAGTGACTCTGAGCGCCTGGTGCATTGGCCGCCGCGCTCAACCCGTTACGATGCCCACTTGGCAACGCACGGACAGACCGACATGACAAAGATAAACTGGCCACTTGACCAGTTAAGTTTAACATCAATATTGATTTGACATTAAAGTTAACCGATATCTTAAAAAAAACATTTCTTAGTTTTCTTGACATTAAAATTTTCTTTTTTTATTGTCAATGTTCTGAATTTAAAATAAATGTCAAAGTTACGATTACAAAGCTACCTAAATTGTGGCTCTTCAATATGTCATAAGTCATAACCGTTACTTTTGATAGAGCTAAGTTAAAATTCTATCTGATTTTATTTTGAATTATGAATATCAATGTAATAATAACAGATAGATTTTTTGTTTGAAAACGATTCAAGATCAACGATCAACAATAATTTCAAATATTCAACTCTTGTCAGCTTTTTGTAGAAGTAGATCCACAATAATCTCTACATAGAGGTAGAGCAAAGCTTTCTACCAAAAACCGCCATTCTTTTTTCGAACTCTGGTGCAAACTGCTATCCTAGTGAGTTGAATTCAGACATTTTCAACCCTTTCTGAAGTAGAGTTTTTCAAATTCTTGAAGTAGGTATGAAAATAAAAAATAATAGAGACTAATTTTATCTGTGAATTTCAGCATAGTCGGCGAATACTAAATAAAAATAATTTCTGCCATATAGAATAAAATACATTATTAATAATTGTTGTTACGCTGATAAACTAATACATATATTTATACATATACGTTTACATATATCTTTCCTTATTCAAAAAATATTTTATATTTTCATTTTTAAGTATGACTATTATTATCACCGAAGATTGGTCCCCTGTTATCCATCTGTTTTGTAATATGTATCTTATTAACTTGGCCACAAAGGAGCAATTGCTTTGAGAAACGGTGTAAATTTAAAAGTACCTTTTTGTTTTTGACAGCGTATGACGTAGAGCCTGCCTACAAAAGCCCCTCCAAGCTCAAAAGCCCTTGCGCATTTGCTCCTTGAATATATGTGTTCCTGATACTTCTTCGATCTAATTACGCATATCATTATGTCATTTTTTTCCTTGTTTTTTTTTATATTCGTCCTTTTCCTTCTAAAGGTAATAAAAGTTTGATCCTTTATTATTTATTCCTTTGAAATTTAAAGTGTATCAATGGTTTTTCTATTGAACAAAAATATTATTGATTGACATTTTTATTCACTGATATGTTTTGCTATTTTTAATTTACTATAATACCATTTCTTGTTTTTTTTATTTGCCGGCTTTTGGCAAAGTCCCAATACACTCACTCGCTGTTATGACTTGTGCGCAGACGTGAAAGCGGCAAAGGATAGGCTGTCAAATATATACCTATAGCTATTTATGGACGTTGCTGTTTCACCTGAACCCGAACCAATCCCTACAACTTTGAACCGATTGGAGAGTATTGATTTCTGGTCAACTCAGCTCCTCGACAATCATGTAGTCTTGGTATTTTCCGAACAGTTTGACGTTATCGGAAATCACCGATACTTCCCAATCGACGTCATTATTTATTGGTAAGGAAGGGTGTTGTAGATATCGACAAATTATAAAATTAAACATTATAATGTAAATATTATTTTACTCGTCATATTTGTTCAATTGTTGATTCTATGTGCTTTTGTTGTTTCAATAATTATGTTATTTTGGTGATACTTAATATAAACAATAAATATGTACATATAAATAAGGATTTGAAAATATTATTAGATAATTATTAGGTTATATGAATAATAGCAATTAATTTTGTGTGTTGTAATAAAATGTTTGTTTAAACAACATCAATATGATTTTAAGTTTATAGCATTATTAAATATTAATCATTCATCGATTCCATTTTTCACTCGATTACGAGCCACCACAAACATCGAATCACACCGGGATCGCAGAAATATCAGGAGTACGTCTGTGCGTACAGATTTAAACTGTTACCTATCACAACTCCTGTAGGTAGTATTGAATTTTTATCTCAGTTTTTATATGTATTACATCTACTTAGCATTTAATCAGTAATTGCGAATAATGTAGGTATATTGTATATTAAATTACATATTTTTTAGTACAAATTGTTGATTATTTACATAACTCTCGTCATATATTTTTTTATATTCAAACTCTACAAGGCAGAGTGACAATAGCGGATGGCTCTACGTAGTTAAAAATAACTTATCACAAATAAATACCTAAATTGTGTAACTTTTATTTTATAGTTATCTGTCGTTTCTTCGATGTGGATTATTCTAGTTAATTTACCACTACACTATTGCCAAAGAAATATAAATTTAAAAATTATAGCATTTCATAGTCGTAGCGTTAGCGTTGTACTTATTAAGTATTCTGTGATAGAGTCGTAGAAGTTCCTTAACATTATAATATAATTTTCACCATTTTAATGGCGTGAAATGTGGAATCGCAGCGTCGTAATATACTTTTGTGTGAAAATAAAATTTAATAAAAACGATATTAGTTAAATATTATTATTAGTGAACAATCTATGTCATTCTGGTCACACATGGGTCACACAATCAGCGATAAAAATGCTCATATTATCACACCTTTTAAATCCTTATTTTAGTATGAAAATTTAAAATTTAAATGATTGATTATTTTCCGTTCTTTTTTATTTGCTATTATAAAATATTATTGAGTAGAACAATATGCTATTCAATATTTAGAAATTGATTTTTAATTCAATAATCGAATTACTTGGTTTTTAAACGAAAAAAGTAAAAAACTAATATAATTTAAGTTTGTAGAGCAACAAATTATCATTTTATTTTTATAATTTTTTACGTTAAAACTATACTTACTTATTATAGAGTAGAATTCATTTTAAATTTTAATACTCAATTAATTATCTGCTATTTTTTTAATTTTAATTTGTTTTATTAAAATAAAAATTTTATTGTTATTTTATTAGTATTTTAAAATTGAAATAATATATTCATTCAATGCCCGCCAGTTTCAATACAGTCCGAAGGTAGAGAAGGGCGACGGCAATGCGTACAATCTTGCGTAAGGTTCCTTCGCACGATTGGTCGAAGTCGCCACGCCCATTGCGTAGCTAAACCTTGAAAGTCTTCGAGCCCTTTGACGGCCCTTCGCAAACTCTTCATACATTCTGTGTTCCTAGTAACTTGTGTTTTATTATAAATAATTTAAAAGGGCTTTCGCCACATTATTCAAACAACAAACCCTTCATTGGTATTAAAATTTACTTTTTTACCAATAAGAGTTTTATTAACATTCCGTGCTAGCACGCTATTGGACAATCACATTTTAAGTGTGACATTGTTGAATTCACTGAAACAAAAAAGGCTATTAACATGCGTGGTAATTAAAACAAAATTGTGAAGGGCCATGACGATGGGCGATGAGGCAAGGAAGGTGTAAATTGGAAGGGATCTTCTTAAATAACAGAATAATGGGCATGTCACTCCCAATGACTTTGTATACCAGGATAGCATAAGTACTAAAGGGTTTATAAGAAAGGGCGTTTTGAAAGGTATTTTTGGTTCGTTGTTAACCGCGTCCTACAGCATGCTGCATGCGGCAATATGTTGTTTACAGCGATATAGTGATGGGCCGAATGTGGATTGAACCGAATTCGAACTTCGGCCGAACATTCGGTACATGACAACGCCGAATTCGAACTTCGGCCGAAGTTCGGCCGAAGTTCGGCAGATCTTCCCGCCTTTTATTCAATGAGTCATTCATGTTATGATTACCTAACATTATCTATGTATGATTAAAAATAAATAATTATTTCCTTTTCATACCTAATTCTGAATAATATAATATATAATATTATATTATTCAGAATATAATATAATATATAATCATCATCAATCATCAATACATATAATAAAATTCTAGAAAAGTCGTGTCTGTACAATCAAAATATGTAAAAAAAAATGAGTAGGTGTTATTATTAAATCGATCCCAAACCTAAAACTGTAGTTAAAAAATTTTTTGTCTGTTTGTCTGTTTGTCTGTATGTTTGAACACGCTAATCTCAGAAACGGCTTATCCGATTTAAATGCGGTTTTCACTAATATATTGTGGTAATCTTCATTTAACATTTAGTGTTTATTTCATGTCAATCGGTTCGTAAATAAAAAAGTTATGACCATTTAAGTATTCACGGCGAACATTTGCTAAGGCATTCTATTGTACACTGTACGATAAAACGTAAGTTATCTGTTTCAATTATTATTCCTATAAATGTCCAAGTGATCATATCGAAAGTCCCCAAGGGTGGGGGTGGGGGGTCAAATTAGAATTATGCTTACTTCTAGGTAAATTTTATACATAAAATGTCCTTTAAATTATATCGTACTAGCTTTCCGCCCCCGGCTTCGCCCGCGTTTTCAAAGAAAAACCCGTTCCCGTAGGATTTCCGGGATAAAACCTATCCTATGTCCTTTCTCGAGCATCAAAATATCTCTATACAAAATTTCATGCAAATTGGTTCAGTAGTTAAGGCGTGATTGAGTAACAGACAGACAGACAGAGTTACTTTCGCATTTATAATATTAGTATGGATTATATTTTTAAAACCCGACGCAAAAAGATGGGTGATAAGTGTTTTACCGCTATGTGTGTCTGTGTGTGTGTGTCTGTTTGTGCCACGGTAGCTCGCTAACATGTAATCCGAATTAGATGCGGTTTTTTAGTTAGGCAGCATATTTTCCGACGCTGGTTCTTAGATAAAGTGTGTCAAAATCGGTTTATCTATTTATTATACCTAGGTATATAGGGGGTAAAAGTGGGAATGAAAAAAACGAAAATTGTCAAATATACCTAAGTGATATATTAAATGAAAGTGAACGACTTATCAGTAACAATTTGTCAAATTTTATCAAAATCGGTTCATCCATTTATTTGATATAGGTATAAAAGTGGTAATAAAAAATGAATTTTGTCAAATATACTCAAGTGACATATCAAATGAAAGGGCATGACGTGTAAAGTATAATTAGACATATTTAATCAAAATCGGTTCATCCATTTATTATATATATGGGTAAAAGTGGAAATGAAAAAAAACGAATGTTGTCAAATATACCTAAGTGTGAAGTGACATATCAAATGAAAGTGCATAACGGGTGAAGTACACTTAGTTATATTTTTATCCAATCCGGTTTATCCATTTGTTAGATTACAGCGGTAAAAGTGGGAATGAACAAAAATCGAATGTGGTCAAATAATATACTCAAGCGGCATATCAAAATATGAAAGGCCAATGTGTGAATTACAATAATTAGTCATATTTTATCGAAATCGGTTCATCCGTTTATTACATTTAGGGCTTTTTAGGGGTGACAGTGGGGATAAATAAACCAAGACAGGATATGACGTGTACATATAGGTACAATTAGATATGGTTTACATCAAAATCGGTTCTCCCATTTACTAGGGGTGGAAAGGGAAGGGTTGAAAGTCTGTGAAAGAAGAGGGGATATGGGAGCGAGAGGATAGCCACACCCTGGAAATTTTGAACTCTACTCAAAGCTACATAGGCCTGGCCCTTGGCAATATTTTTTCCTAAATAAACCACTTCTTTTGCCACTGTGGTCCATTAAAATTTGTGCACGGTTACGGCCCAACTTAAAAGATGTCAAGGAGCAACAAACTTATAGATATCAATATGGTAGGAATGTAATATGGAAGTAGAGGTAGGTCTCGCTCACTTGAAAATATTACATGAAAATAAGAAACCGATAGGAATAAATAATTTTACAAACTTTCCGACGATCTTTAAAATTAAGTACGACTTTGTTTTTTTTTTATAAATATTTAAAATGGTATTTATTTTTAAAAATCTTCGGGAAGTTTGTGAAATTATTTATTCCTTTTATTATTTATGCACTTTTCTTCGTAGCGTTGTTTTATTTTTTAATTTTATTTTTATTGCACGGTCTAAACGGTTTAGTTACTACAGGCGTGAGACAGGATTCAGGAAAGATCTGATTTGGATTTGATAAAAACTTAGTATCGATTAAGCTGATCAGTTGCTGCACGATACATTGTTAAAAAATAAAAAGTAAAAACATCCATACAAGGAAGGAAGGAAAAGAAATTTGCTCCCCTCCCCCCTGGACCCTAAAAATAATATGACATAATTTAAAAGAAATTTTACGTAGAAAATTAATAAGGCATTTATTGAAGTGAAAACTTCTTTAGCGGCGTTGGGTATAAAATCTTAAACTCGCGTCAGGACACGTGGCCAGATCGAAAAAGCGTAAGACGGCTGTTTTTTTTTTTTTACCCCATATATTCCATGCGTAAGACGGATACCATTCCAAAATATCAAACATGCTGAACGTTAATAATCAAGTTTTCACTTCTGCCGGCACTCCCGGAGTGCAACCCGTCTTTTTTTTTTTTATTGTTTAGCACAGTTAAGTATCTAATAAATTTTACTAACAGATCTTTTACTTATTTATGGTAGTCCGTGTTTACTCAATAAGTACTTAAGTTAAGTAGTAACTACTATGCAGTCACTATTCCACGCGGACGAAGTCGCGGGCACAGCTAGTAAATAATATAATTCCATTGACTTTGAATACTCAAGAAATAATAAAGTTTGTGACTTCATAATACATTTCACCTAACTAAACCTATAATTGAATAAATTATTTTAATTGAACATAATTATTATCGATGCTCATTCTCTCTCGCAAGGGATATCGGCGTGATATGTATGTATGCTGGTCCACCTACTAGTTACTATGACGATGATGTAACGAATTTCGGCCGAAGTTCGGTATTATGAACCGAATTTCGGCCGAATGACGAAATTCGGTTTAATGTGCCGAATTTCGGTTAAACCGAATGTGAAACGAACTTCGGCCCATCCCTACAGCGATACCTTCACAGTATGAAACATTTACGAACTAAGATTTACGTATGATCAAAAGAAAACTCTAACTTTAATCCGTTTTATGAAAAAATAAACTAAAGATGTACATAGTAGTAATTTATATCTTTTTAATTTCTGATGATAAAAAAAGAATGAGTATAATTCAACATTCTGGACTCGGCTCGGACTTCGACTGTAAAACCTAGAAATGACAAATATAGAGCATTGATAGAGCAAAATGTAAAGGCAACAATATTACTTAAAATAATATCGCTGAAAAATTATATAAAAAGTCTTGAACATCGCTTATTATCTTAAGAATTTATTTATAAGGCACCTCTATCATCCAGTAGGTATCTACGTAACAATTTTGAACGTTGAACAACTTCATAACATGAAAATCTTTCGTATGAAAAATAAAATGAGAAACTCTATCTCTCTCTCTCTCTCTCTGTCTAACTTCTTGTGCCAAACCTGTGTACAAAGATGGCCTCACTTGAATCTCATGGATCAGGGTAACATAAATATTAAATAGTCTTTAGGAATGTTCTTAAATTCCAGAGTTTATTTTGAAACACTTGTTTATCATAAGTAAATAAACTATTCTTATCCAGAATAAGTGATATAATTGTGTATGACATAATATGTTTCACGTTTATTAACTCTATATTTGCTGTTATTAGCCCATTAGGTATCTATTGTTTTATAGCAAAAACTATCTTGTTAAACTATGTTGTTAATATAATTTTGAAATTACACTTATATATCTACTACTCTTACACAATACACATATCTATTTAAATATGTATGGATAAAATCTAACAATCATATATTTATTTTTAATTTTTCTACTTAGTTAACTTAAAATAACAAAATTATGCGTAATTTATGTAATTTTTTATTTTTAACTTAAAAACCAAAACGCATTGTAGCGTATATTATTTCAGTTTACAATATTGCGAGGAAGGGAAGCGGGCACACATACACGTATACTTCAACGCAACTGTCTACAGGCAACCACATACGCAACGTTACGAACTCCACCCTTATTAACCTTGTCGGGCGGAGGGTTACACACACGAGCTCCACACATGTGACGGTTTTACTCCACGTTACTCATGCTACCCTGGTATATGTAGCCCACATGTTAACCCTTTCGGACACGTGGCTACACACATCCAACCTGTCTTACATATTGACGTACTACTTTTTATTTTATATCAAATCTAATTACTTTACCAATCGATTACATAGAATAATTTAATTGTACTATTTAATTTCTGTACATTCTTATCTTAGCTAAACAATACGTAAAGACTTATTAAGAAAAACATTAAATAGATAGTTACATATTATTATATATTTTTAGCTCTATCACAGATTCTCTCTATGTTGTCACGACGCGACGCGGACGTCACGAAACCACCACGAGTCCCAATGTTATTCGCGAATCACCTTTATGCAATGACGCGTCAACAACATCCATTGCACTAGAGTTGCAGCACTTCAAAGGAGTGCAACTTGTCCTACATTTCACTATCAAGTTCATCAGCTCTACATGTTCTCACTCTTTTCCTCTTGTTCAACAACTGTAGTGCTATCCTACTTCGTGTAGCAGGGAACTGAGCGAGACGTTTAACTGAGCGTTGAACTTGATGTTTTGTTTCATCCATTATTAAGTTTTACTTATCTTGAACATTACTTATTTCTCGGCAAAACTAAAGACGTCTAATTGCGGCTATACAAACGAAACTTATGTTATGATATACTGATTCCTAATCAAAAATATTTCTACCCTAGAACTTAGAATCTAACTTAAATCCCTTGACATTGAAGTATATCATATTGTAGAGTAAGTATTAAGCGAATGTGGTATTTATATTTCTTACGATTCCATATTATAAACGAATTGTTAAATGCATTCAGTTTATGCGGATCTAATAACACACACTCGAGATCAGCCTACGCAATTTAATTTCTGCATAATCTACAGTAAAACTTTTTTGTGTTCAATGAAAAATAACAGTTTACAATTAATTAGCTTCTATTACTCTACAAAGACTCTACAATTTTAAATAATCCAAATATATTTTAATAATAACTATGAAAAACAAATTAAAAATATATTATGTTAATAGTTGATTTTCATTTATTTCAGATGCTCTACATTCTTTACTTACCAGCTTTTGTACCAAGGAAGCATTAACAAAATTGAATTGTACATCATTTAATTTTACTAGGATAGTATAAGTTTGTAAGTTTTATGGACCATTTGTGAAATACCTTCTCATATGCATTAGAAACCTATTACATAGTTTGTGAATCATCCACCTCTACGATTTTAAGAGCGCCTAGTACTTGAAATATATTTTGCAAACTATTATTTGGAACTGCCATGGAACATGATGGAACTCCATAAAAATAATTCATTTTTCTTTTACTTGTAGTATTATCCTCACTTAATTTAGACTTGTTTTATGATGATGGTAATAATATTGTAAAAGATTAATTTACGAGTTTCACGTGAATTCAAATTAACTACAGTTATTGTTTCAAAATTAACGTCATAAAGTTTAATACAAGCTACTTATGGATAAAATTATTATTTTTACCATTTTTACTAACAAATTATCTTATTATTTTTACTTATATTTTCTTTATGCATAAGTAATGCCCCTAGCATAATCTAGGGCGGGCGGGCGGACTCTAGGGCGTCAGTTCACAAAATACTTGCGCGTTTTTACGGTTTGTTTTTAAATATAAGACAAATTTAGAGATAGGAGAAGGGAATTTATTTATTTTAATTGAGTAACAGTTTATGATACCATCGAGATAAGGCATATTAAGTAGGTCGATGATTTTCGATGGGGTGAGAACCACAATTTATTATCTGCAATTTTTTCATTTTAACGTGACTTAAAAATGTATTCTAACAACATCGATCGAAATTGAAAATATCTCAAGGTATTTAAACGCAATGACAAGTGACCTATTTTTAAAAAATGTCTTCTGCACAAACTATACTTTCACGTATCTTGTACTGTGCAGTGTGCGTATCCTTTAAATCCCTTTCTATCCCATGCTATCCTGGTATAAAAGTGACGTCATTTAGCGCTGTTCTCGTCCTGCTTCGCTTTCTCCATAAATAAACACAGCGTCATGAATGCGTCATTTCTCTATCTATTTATAGTTTACTAGCTGCTCCGCGCGGTTTCACCCCCGTGACTCCTCTCCCATTGGTCGTAGCGTGATGATATATAGCCTATAGCGTTCCTCGATAAATGAGCTATCTAACACCGAAAGAATTTTTCAAATCGGACCAGTAGTTCCCGAGATTAGCGCGTTCAAACAAACAAACAAACAAACAAACTCTTCAGCTTTATAATATTAGTATAGATTATAAAAGTTCATTTATATCAGTTAATAAACCCATTGCATTTTATGTAAACCTAAAAAAGTTAAAGAAGTCATAATTTTTCAACATTTTCAATTACCCAATAATTTTAAGCTATGCTTCATTTATTTTATTAATAAATAAATAAATAAATAAATCTCTTTATTTGCATAATGTGTGTA